>VDFB02383291.1:0-278233 GCA_007258455.2 Sequoia sempervirens | reverse complement strand
AAAATGATACTCCACTTCACTTTATGTAGCTTTAAAAAGAAACAAAAAAGTGATTGTAATCATATCATGACAAACTATATTTTTGAAAATATGTAAAAACTGAAAGAATGAATATTATATGTTAATGAATGAATGTGAATATGTTAATTAATGAATGTTATATGTTAATGAATGAATGTTATATGTTATTAATGGATGAATGAATGATTAATATTATATGATTGGGTATGGCGAATTGAGAATGATGTGAGGGGGGGGCAAATGAGCTTCCACCATCACGTGGTTGGCCCTGTTAAGTAGAGAAATATTAAACTATTCTTGAAACAAAGAGAAGCTCAATAAGGAAATGCACTTTTCAATATAAGAAATGCATCATTTGAAGCATCAAACCAATATGCAGTCTGTATGTATGATCAGTCATTAGTCTTTGCGATGGTACATTTCAACAAATATTTGTTTAAAAAAAAATTGCATTGTTTCGTCGCAATTTTGACGAAACCCACTAACGAATCGCATAAAGGGTTCAACGAAGTTGCTATAGCTGCGACGAAGGTTTCGTCGTAACTCCTTGCCCATTGTGTCGCCATTTCGATGAACTTTTGGTGTTTTTTCGACGCTACTACTTTCCCATTTCATCGCAATTTCGACGCACTTTTGGTGTTGTTTCAACGCTACTCCTGGCCCATTTTGTCAAAATGACGACGATTGTTTGGTGTTGTTTCGACGCTACTCCTTGCCCATTTCGTCAAAATTGTGGTGAACTTCTAGTGTAATTCGTCGGTGGATACATGAATTTTTCGTCGATATTCCGACAAAAGTCCGAGTCATTTTATGATGCCGACAACCGATGAATCTGGACCATTATTTTGATGTTTAATTTGTCGTCGGCCTTTCGACGAAAAAAAATGACAAAAATATTTTCATCATTTCATTGCTTGTCCGACAAAGATTTGTTGAACCATCGACGAACGTCCATCGGAAAATGGTGTCAAATTCAGTAGTGTGATAAACCCATGATTCAGAAAGAACAACATCCATTTGAAGTTCGCTTTTGATTTGATTTGGTTGTTTTGAATTGGGTGTTTGATGCATTTCTATTTGTGTGATTGATGTTCAATGTTGAGTTGCACTATGATCATTGTTTTGGGTTGTGTTTTCCCCACTGTTGTTTGTTTATTGGTTCAAGCTCAAAGTTCATTGCCCCTAGTGAGTTTAGGATTTTGCCCCTAGTTTAGGGTGAGACACGACCGCGATGCCAGGATATGAACATGGTGCTTTCAAAGGATAGACAAATGGATGGAGAAAGTGAATGGTTGACATGCTCAAATAGATGGAAAAGCTAACCTATCACAAATAGCGCCTGTTGCCAAGTTTTCACTATTTTTTTTATTGCACTTTTTCAAATTTTATGAGTTTTTTGATCTTTTTGATTTTTTACTTTTTTTTTGTATTTTTCATCTCTTTCTGATTTTTTGGATTTTTTTATCTTTTTTTGTATTTTTGATCTTTTTTTATTTTTGTTGTTGTTGTTTCCAAGACGCTTGGTTTCCAAGTATTCATCAGGGCAACCATTTTTTCAAGACAGTTTCTCATGCTTTTGGTATTTTTAGGACCTTTTTCTGATGAAATGATATGATATGACTGTTTGAAGGAACAAGATGCCCCGCAATAGAGATAATGCGACCATGGATAAATGATAGATCAAAATGAAAGATTCACTGAAAAACATGTCACACAAGCAACATATCTCTTGTCAAAAGATGATAATGATTGATTCTATAAGGCATGATGATGATAAGTACTTAGGATCACTGATTTCCTCTAAGTACAATATGATTGATGATTGTTGATGATTGATTGACAAAAGATATGAGGATTGGATAATGTTTTAAAACTAGGCTCAAATATGATTTGCATGATAAGATTCAAGGTTGCAAAGGGACATGATGACATGGATTTTGATAAGCTAGGAGATATGGAATGGAAGAAAGTGAGGATAAAGATAATGAATGGGATGATCAAGATCAACTAGATATGATACAAACACAAGGCCCAAGTATTTTTCCCCTATTCCTCATCAAGACCAAGGACGAGAAGAAGGATGTATTTAGAAAGAATGATGGGATATGGATAAGGTGAAGGATATGGTACAAAAGATATGGATAAAGCGTATAGGATAAGATATATGATGTTCAAGAAGATCCTTAACCTTGTCAAGATCAAAGGTGGGAAATGTGAAGGATAATATATGCATGATAGCAAGATGGAAGAAGGACTTAAGCATCAAGTTTCATGACCAAATATCCCTTTAATAAACCATGGCAATGGGGATTAGACTCATAAATTTTGGCCTATCAAAGGTATGATGGAAGAACTAAGGACTTATCCAAAGGTTTGGAAAAAATGGGGGATGAATGTTAGGTAATGTATAGGAGGTGGGAAGGCTTGCTAATGGATAGATGGAAAGGATTGCAAGGTCAACTTTGGCACACACCTTGAAGGGTGGTGAAGTGATGGAGAAAAAATGGATTTGGAAGGTGAGAGGTTTTTAGATGGAGGATTGGAGGAAGCTTTTGGATTAGAAAATTTGGATTCCAATTTAGATTTTATTGCTTCTATGAGACTTTTTGGAATCCACATGACTTTTGACTTTGATTTTTTCTTTGTGGGCCTTTGTGGCCTTTGAGATTTTTCTGTTTGATTTATGGGCCTTTGTGGCCTTTAAATTTTTTCCTTTTTCTTTGATGGGCCTTTGTGGCCTTTTGAAATTTTCTTTTGATTTATGGACCTTTGTGGTCTTTGAAAATTTCTTTTTGCTTTGATGGGCCTTTGTGGCCTTTTTGATTTTTCCTTTGATTTTGGATCAAATTTTCTTTTATTTTTGCATGCCTCTTCAAGGAGACATGTTGATCCTTTGACACATGTGGATTTTGATATGAAAGCTTTTGACATTTGGCACCCAAATTACTTCCAAGAGCAATGGGAAGGGTGGATTGAGATGAATGGTATGGATGTATTATGGATGAGTGAGTGTAGGTAGAATTTTGAAAGGGCATCAAGGATGTGTGCCTTTGTTGTTCTTAAGGAATAAGATATGGACCTAGGATAGAGGGAAGGTTTGATGGACTAGGATGAGGACCTAGGATAGATGGAAGGTTTGGTGGATTAGGATGAGGACCTAAGATAGATGGAAGGTTTGAAGGACTAAGATACTTAGGTGTATAACCAAGGTTGTGATAATATGGATTTTGTTGGACAGAAAGGGGTTCCAGTATACCTTGTTCATGAAGGCCTAATCCTTTGCCTTTGTAGTTCATACTTTGAGACATTCGTTTACCAATGGGATATGTATTGTTTGTGAAACAAGATGCAAGTCCATTTTGGGGAGGATATGTTATGGATGAAAGGATAGGTGTCAGAAGTAAACTGGATCAGATAAAGGTGGAGGATCCCAATTTGTAGGTGTGGGGTTCATGGATGGCTAGTATAGGTGTGATAGGATCTTGACATGGGGATGATGGGGTACTTTGATCTTGACTTGGAAAAGAAGTATGAGGTGTAGAAGATGGAGTAGCTTGCTCTTTATTAGGTATAAAATCACCATGAAGTGGTATGAAAGGCATATCTTGATGTTGAGCAAGATGAACATCCTCATGGAATGGAGGGATATCCTTAGATGGAAGCCTATCTTGATCTTGATGAGGAAGGGAATCATGAGATTCTGTAGAAAGCATATCTTGGTCATCGGGTGATAGGACACCATCAAATAGGATGGAAGAATTATCATGCTCTTGGGATGCAATGGAATCATGAGATGGTATGGATTCATTAGATGTGGTGGAAGGAGGACTTGGAAGGATACTTTTCTCTTGAGATAGAAGGGAATCCTTGTGGATGAAAAGTGAAAGGAGGGGATCATCATAAAATTCTTGAGAGATGGGGTCTTGGTCAAAGATTGGAATAGCTTGTGGAGTTTTGGTATCATTGGATGGAGTGGAAATAATGTTTTGATCTTGAGGTGTAAGGGAGTCTATGAAAACATGGTTTAAACTGAGAGATTGACATGAATCCTTGGATATAGAAGATAATGATAGAAGAAGGTGGTTGGATGGAATCATCAACTTGGGTGAAAGAATCCTGAGATTTATTTTGACTTATGAGAGATGAAGATAGATGCATGAAATGGTAAGATTGTTCAGTATCATTTGTGTTTGAGGATTGAGATTTGGGCTTCTGATTTAACTTTTCCAAGAATTCAAAGAAATTGAATTTGGATGATGTAGTTGTTGGTGGAGAAGGTGTCATGTCTAGATTTCTTTCAGAGGAATAAGAATAGATGTCTGACAATAGATATCTTTTTGTGGTTGTTTCCCTTTACATATCCTAGATTTTTTGTTGAAGGTTTTTCATTTGATGAGCTAAAGCATTTAATTGATCCTCATCTATTTTAGCCATGGTGGTTTGTGTCTCACTATTTTGAGTTTCAATGTTTTGTGTCTCAATGATCAGAGCTCAATGGTTGGAATTCCAATAGTTGGAGTTTCAATGGTTGGCTCTTTAATGTTTTAATTTTCAAGTCCTTTTTCCTCGAGTTTTTGTTTTTGCAACCTTGTTTGAACAAGCATACAAGTGTTATAGTTTAGACTAAACTTTGATCTAAGTTTTGGAAAAGTACCAAGGATTACAACTAAGTCAAATAGAATGAAAAATTCTAATGAGACTAAGTTTGATTTGACTATATAGCTTCATTTCGCGATGAGAGGATGATAAATCCTAATGATGAAACTAGGCTTAATAATCAAAGGTGTGATAAATTTGATGATTTTGGTACTTTGAGATGTTAGATTTTGGTTTAGGTTGGAAAATTCCACTTGTAGAGGTCAATTTTAACAAGTTTAGATTCTAAGGTACCTAAGGAATGATTTTGGACTAAAATTTTGGTTCAAATTGTGAAATCGTAGAAAAAATTTCTTCCTATACGAGATACTCAAATCTTTGGAAAAGTATTGGATTTTGACAATAGTAAAATGAGTACAAGTTGGGATTGTTCTTTGAAGCTCTTTTGTAAAAATTGAAGACCAACCTCTCTCTAAGTTTGTAGAGTGTTGAGAGACATTTTTGATGTTCTCTTGAACAAATAACTTTGGACTTGGGTTTCTGGATTTTAATCTTTCATGAAATCATTTGATGAAACACATTTTTAGACTCTATTTTACCTAAGGAATGGTTGAACACTGTTGAGGATTCCCGGGATGAGACTGACTGTGAGATAGGAGATGAATCTAGGTCACTGTTTTGTGGTCTACAAAAAGCACCAAAACAAAGAAAAAAAGCACCAGAGGAATTGCAAAAAGTGCCAGAGAAAGTGCAAAAAGTGCCAAATAAAGTGCAAAAAGTGCTAGAGAAAGTGCAAAAAGTGCCACAAAAAGTACAAAAAGCGCTAGAATAGGTACAAGATGTGCTATAGGACTTGCAAGATGCACCAAATTTTTTTACAAGGCTATGTAAATAGGTTTTAACTCTGGTAACTTGGACAATATGCATGAATACAGGCGCAAGATGCACCAAAAAGTAGTCAATATTCCCTAGAAGGTCTACAAGATGCGCCAAACTAGAAGAATAGCACTGTTTCTTAGAAGTTTGTTTGATTTTTTGGGTTTTCCAGTTGGAGACTTGGTTGTTTCAATGAATGTAATTTTGAATTAGGGTTTTCACTTTTGACATGTGATGTTTTGTTTGAAATTTGTTTTGAAAACACTTTGATAAAGACACATCAATCAATGTACACTCCTAAGGCTATGAAAGACTATATTCTTTTGGATCCCACGTGGGTTTTACCCCAACTGCACTTATTCTTAGCAGATGATTAGATGCTTGACCCCACTGGCTCCCCTCCATGACACTCACTTCTATGAGGCAGCCAAGCATCAATACCCATGAATGTCCCATGGAATATTTATCATCTCTACTAAAAATTGCAAGAATGTGGATGCCTTCACAATGACTGTTGTTGCACCAAAGAATAGATAAAGGTTTTTGGCCAAACTATAACAAGGGTTCTAGTATGGAAATTTCGTTCGTGGGGGATAATCCATGCAACAAGAGACCATTGCTGCCCTTCTCGTTGGAACTATCCTCATGATACTTTCCTTTGTTCAAGTACCCACATTTATATCCAGATTGGAAGTCACTTGGATTTAGCGTGTTATCGATTGGGTTGTTCCCTTGAGTGATTACTTTTTCCCACAAGGCATTCCCTCTAAGATAAACAAAAGAAAGCAAGTATACCCATAGTTTGATCAATCATTATTCCACATGAATAAAGAGAGAACACACACTATATACTCCATTCACACTCACAGATAAACAAAAATGAGTCTGGATTTTTGGTCACCTAGTTAAGGGGAGAGCATATGCCTACCATCCATCAAGCACAAAAGACATGGTGTTCATTAACCTTTTAATTAAGGTATGTTCCTAACTTAACCAAAAGGAAACAAGTAAATCACTTCCAACCTCTGCAATATCTCAGTAGTTTATGTTTGAGTCTTTGACAATGAATTTGGGAAACCTGCAAAACAACAACACAGAGTATTATCCTTCGGATTTAGTGAAAAATAGGGAAATTGCAAAATGCGCCAGAATAGAGACAAAAAGTGCCAAAACTCATGCAAGAAGCACCAAAATAGGTGCAAGAAGTGCCAAAACTTATGCAAGAAGTGCTGGAACTCATTCAAGAAGCACCAAAACAGGTGAAAGATGTGCCAGAACGGATGCAAGATGCACCAAAAAAAGTGCAAAATGTGCCAAAAGTCTCATGTTCGAACCTGTGAACATAAATTTTCCATAATGTTAAAAAAAAATGGGGCAAGGCCCCATGGTGGGTGCCATTTTGTGTGTGTGTGTGAAATGTGGAAAGTTATTATCAACACAAACCTTAATGAAACAAATTATATCAAAGATTCAAAGCAAAGAAGCTATTCTAATATGCAACAAAATAAATCTTTTGAGAACATCTCATTGTCCTCTATTCTTAAAGATTCCTTTAACCCTTTGGCCCTCAGATTTCTATGTGCACAAAGGCTATTAGAATGACACTTAAGAAATAAGATTAGTATTCAACATGCAAGCCAACTAAGCTCCTACATGAAACTATACGATGGAAAGGATAATGGATACTATGATGAATGGATGATGATGTTTATGATGAATGGACAAATGGTGGCAGATACTATGGTAGTGATCTATATGATTCTATATATGATTCTACATATGCTCAAATACAAACTATGGAAAAGTAAAATGATACTCCATATGCTCAAATTCTAACTATGAAAATGCTAATCTAAAATGCAACTATGATGCAAAGGATGACATAAAATGCAACCATGATGCAAAGGATGACATAAAATACAACTATGAAGCAAAGTGTTAGTCTAAGATTTAACTATGATGCAAAACATGATGTAAAAAGTAACTATAAGACTCCAAAGTGCTCCCAAGCTCAAACGATGTTCTTGCATGATAAATTTACTTCAAATATGGATGCAAGAAACAATGCTGAAGGGTTGTATTTATAGCCTTTTCCAAGCATATAGTGAGGTGGCAATAATCGACGGTCCAGATTCGAACAAGAAGAATGGATGGTGGAGATGGATAGAATCAAGATGTTGTCCCCTTGACCAAAGACAACATGCCATTTGGATGGAAGAATCTCTTGACCAATGGGCAACATGCCATTTGGATGGAAGACTCAAGTGTGGGAGGAAAAGACCATGTGCTTTTAAAATGGTGGAAGTGTGTGAGGAATAAGCCATGTGCTTTTAAAAATCGGTTGAAGATAATTCTAATTAAAAATTAGAGTTATTTAATTTCATGTGACCTTGGTGAGGTGGCATAAAAAGTTGTAGACATGTGCTCAAATTCCTAATCGAGATTAGTGAAGATTAATTAAATAAAACATGCTTGTGGAAATTTGTTTATTTAATTAATTTAGAAGAATACGTTTTTAGATTTGGAGGATTTAGAAAATGAACAATATAAATAAATTTAGAATTTAATTATACGTAGTCAAAATATTAATTAAATAACTAGTATTTAATTAATTAAATGTGACGACGAATTTTAGGTGTATACACCAAGAGATTCCCACCCAGCTCCAACATCCTGCACACCTCTCATCTTATGATATTTCTCATATAATTTTTTAGGATTTATATTCTCTTAGTTGCTCATATCATTTTAAAAATAGAAATAACTATTAATTTGGACACATTTCTCATAATGCATCTATTTTCATACAAACCAACATGACAGATATATTATTTTACTGAAATGTCATCAATATGAAGGGAAATCATTCTTTATAGAATTATTTCTCATGTGTGGCAAATAGAATTCTTTAATTTTTTAAATAAAATTATTTGGATTAAAAAATAGAATATAAGTATAATAATAAAATAAATATATAAAAACTATGTTTTATAAAGTTTACTGTAAGACCCACATTCTTGTAAAATTTCATTTCAAGATGAATTTTTAATGATGAGAAAATTTAATCAATAATTTGTGTTTAATGAATACTTCCATATGAATTGGAGATAAAAGTTCACCACATAGAACATTTAAAGGACATGTATACATGCTAACAATACCATATATAATGAAATCTAAACTAATTTTCCTCGTGTCTAGAACTGTGGCATACTATTTTATATAAAATGCTAAACCAACAAGTGGCCCACAAGTGGAACATTTATTTATGCTTCCACCTCTTGGTGTCCCAAATATTTTTCATTATCCTCTATAACAAACCTATTTTGATTATAAAAAACTAAAAAAAGTATAATATTTCAAAAATAAAATTATATATTTAAAAAGCTAAGATAGAGGGCTATTTTTTATATAATTTCACTTAAAATCAAGGTATCCAAAGTGGAAAGTTATAGTGAATTTTTTTGTTTGTGTGGTTTTAGGGGGAGATGGCACTAGATAGATGCCACATCAAAGGGTTTTCACTAACCCACTTTAGAGTGAAGTCCATTCATATAAAAGCTAGAGATAACAAAGATTTATGGTTACCAATAGGTATTTGGTACATTTACCTGTTGCATATAAGTTTTATTTTAAATAAAAATATAATATTCTACAAGTAACAAATGATATTTTTTTGTTCAACTACTAGGGGTACCATGATTAAGTTTCAATTGAATCTTTAAAAAGTCAAATTTTGGACACTTCTCAGTAGATGTGTTGATGTGGCAAACTGCATGATGAGTCACACCTCCAAACCTTAGTTATAGATAGATAAAAGGCCAATCCACATTTCAAAAAAAAATGAAGGTCCTACGATATTCCAGTCAATTGCTACATGTTGACAAAGTTAGCACACACAACTACTGGCCCTTCTCCTCTAGATAGATGTCACATCAAAGGGTTTTCACTAACCCACATTAGAGTGAAGTCCATTCATGTAAATATGGTATACGTGAACACTCCTTCTCCTAAAGATGATATGCACACACATCCACTCACCCTCTAACTACCATATGCACTTTAGTTATGTATCCTTTATAACTATTCTTATTTTTTGTCCCACATAACATACACGCATATAAGGAAAGTAGAGAAGAGAGTATAAGAGAAAGGAGAGGGGAGGGAGTATTTTAATTAATATTTAATATTGCGCCATTATAAATAATATATAATATGGTCAAGTTCACTTTTTTAAAATTAAATGGTCTCACAAAGAGTCTACTATGGATCAAATTTTATAGAGTGAAAAAGATTGATTCTATTAAGGGATGTAGATAAGATGATGCCCTAGGTAAATGTGGAAAAATGAACCTTGTACAGATATATTGAAAGAGATAATTCAATTAACAAACCAATGCCATAGTCGTGAAAAAATAATTATCAGATGTTTCCAACTCACCAATAAAGTAATATAAAATATGCTAAAAAAATTAGAAAAAAAGTGAGCTACGCTTGTCTAGAGAAAACAAGGTTGATTTGAATATAGTAAGCGCTAAAAATTATACACATCAAACATAATGTGCATTCTTCTTTGTTATTTACGTGGAGATAGGTCATAATCATGTATAGGATTCTTAGCCTTGGAATATTGGAAATTTGAAATGTGCAATAAGGGGATGTGTTCATGTTCATGTTTTTGTCCATGAGATAAAGGAACAACTAAGATCCAATCAAGAGTGTAAAATATTCTATGAAATGTATTAAGATTGCTTTGAGAAGAGTGATGAGATATAAAAATATATTAGATAGAATGTCAAGTCAATGCAGATAGTAAAAAACCCAAAATACACTATAACTATACATTGAAGTCATTCACACAAGTAACATCAAATGAGAGGGTAAAACTATAAGGGAATTTACTTTTCTCCTCTACAAATTTAAAGTGCAAACCCAAAAAAATCAAAATAAAAATCATTAAAATCTAAAATATTAAAAGTATTGGTTCGTATTATTCTAGATCCAAAATATTGAGAACATTTTAAAAATCATACAATATCTTTAATAAGAAAATTACAATTCAATGTATTAAAGATAAAACATAATGTCTTTATTAAATTTTAATTGAATTTTAAAATTAAATTTACCAATAATATGTTTGACTAAAAAGTATGGTAAAAATCTATTAATTTAAATAAAAAAGATTATTATAATAATTATTTATCAATCTAAATAACATCAATTTGAACATTCAACATTAAGCTAACGTGTTATAGTTTTATCCCTCAATTACAAATTAAAATTTTATGATTTCACTATATAATATGATCCATTTAAAATACATGTGAACTAAAATTAATAAGATATCTGTATAAATTTAAATGAACCATTTAATGCTGCCCATCAAATAAATAAAGTTTTTAAGGACCCTTATGTACTTCAGAAATCAGAGTAAAAATGTATTGAAGAATAATATTATTTCAAATAAAAATAGATAAAATCAATGCCTACGTAGTAAGACATTAAGATAGAAAGAAGTAGAAGGATATTGTTGTCTTTTTAGTCCTCGTCTTCATCATTCTCACTCTGTTTGGCTGGAAATTACTAAAAACGTTTAATCTTCAGAGTAAATCATGAGAACATTTATATCAAGTTTCTAAAATACCTTCAAATTAATTTTCATGCTGCTCAGTAAATCAAGGGAAGTTTATATCAAGTTTCTAAAATACCTTCAAACTAATTTTCATACATGGAATGTTTCAATTTACTCAGCAAATCATAGAAAGAAGTAGAAGGATATTGTTGTCTCTTTAGTCCTCGTCTTCATCGTATTCAGAGAAAATCATGAGAAAAGTTTCTAAAATACTTTCAAACTAATTTTCAAGCTGCTCCCCAAATCATGGGGACGTTTATATCAAGTTTCTAAAATACCTTCAAACTAACTTTCATGCATGGAATGTTTCTCAGCAAATCATGAGGATGTTTATATCAAGTTTCTAAAATGCGTAATTTTGATACACTCTATATATATAAAGTACATCCATGCGTCTTGAGAGAGTACATCCACTCTGCAAGAGTCACAATCATAATCTACATTATCATCTACATTCTCTATTTATCTAGAATCATAATCTATTTCCATTGCCATTTGAAAATCTACATTACCGAAATCATAATCAGATGAATACCTTGCTAAAAGAAAGCGGCAATGGGGAGGTTTTGAAGTAGAGAATGGGAGATTTTCAAATGGCAATGGAACTAGATTTTGAAATAGAAGATATCAATTCTTTGCCCATCTAGCTCTAACAGTGTTGTGGGAATTAAACCTACAGTTGGGCTAACAAGCAGGGTAAATCAACTTTCTTAAATTATCATTTCCCTGTGATAAATGAAGTTTTATTAAACTGTAATTGCATTTTATTGCACTTTTTGTTCTAAAGCTTCTGTATTATGGCGAACAAACTTTCTTTGGCCTAGCTG
This sequence comes from Sequoia sempervirens, assembly GCA_007258455.2. Classification (NCBI taxonomy): domain Eukaryota; kingdom Viridiplantae; phylum Streptophyta; class Pinopsida; order Cupressales; family Cupressaceae; genus Sequoia; species Sequoia sempervirens. Next base: position 266,281 of record VDFB02383291.1, on the reverse strand, counting down.
CAAGCCTTAATGGTAAGTTTCATGGAGGGGGAACTTCTTAAAAAATTTCAGTGAGTGTTGCTGAGATGTTTTAGGAATATTTTAAAACTGGTGGTCTCATGATTTTAATAGTGCAATTTGGATTAAAATTTTAAACTCCAAAATTTAAGGAATGAACTGAGTGTTTTGATAAAAAATAATCTATAAACAAAAATTCTCTCATTTTTATTTTCTGATAGAAATTTAAGCCGGAGCAATTTCTAGCCCCACCTCAATTTCACCAGCTGAAATCTGCAGTAGGTATGGACTGTTATTTTCCAGAAAATAAATTATTTTTTCCTCGCGAAACCTCCAATGAAAATAGATGCCCAAACCCCCCATGGGACCATACTATAAGGGATATCTATTCGACTATGTCAACCCCAACATACACCCTGCACCCCCGCCTTATCCATTTTGTACTTGTCCACAACTTGCATGGAACCTGGTGGACATGCATGACATGGCACCCATCCCACCATTGAATTGTTTTAAGTTGTGTAAGTAGATTCACACCTTAGCAAGTCAGAGGGTGCCTTTGTGAATAAATAACAAGGAAAGTGGATCTCTTGGTTTGATATCTTGCTTAAGACATCATTTGTCATTTTGTTGAGAATCCATATCCAGAAGTTTAAGTTTCTGAGCCCAAAATAAATTGTACTGTTGTTTACATGAAGCTAATGTTTTAGAAAATTAAAAAAAAAATCTGAAGGTTCCTAACTTGAATTTATTGATAACAGACCTATTTGCAGAACTGTATCAGATGCTGTTTACCTGCTAGACGAGATCGTTGGGTATGACTTACATGATCACCAAGCCACAAAGAGTGCAGCTCAGTTAATTCCAAAAGGCGGGTATAAACGGGTTTCTCAAGATTGATGGGTTGCAGGGCAAGAAAGGTATGCTCAGGATGATTCCTTTATTTACGAGACAGAAAATTGTGAAAAGTTTCTCTGAGGAAGTGTTTATCTTGGATCTGCTGCCTATCTTCCTATTGACTTTGACTGGCTCATCTGATGTTTTTTTGATTGAGCAAGCCCCAGGTTCTCAATCTTTGCACTCTTACTATCTTGAAATCTTCAAACCATAGCAGACTCATACTGCCCAGATGTCATACCCCAAGAATCATAGTGAGGATGCTGAGCCAGAATAGTCCCTGAAGAAAACACAGAATCCTTGTATGCAGGACAGCTGATATCCAACTCAACCAAAGGAATGCTGTTCAATCTTTTAACTCCATTAGTATGCAGTAGAGGCACTGAAGAAGCTGCAGAGTGTGCAGGTTTCCTAGAAACATCCTGGAGTGCTGGAAAAGAAGGTAAAATCTCTGTTTATTTCAAGCTACTTATATGAGATGGACCTGTCTCAAACAAAGCTCTCTTATGCATACCCTCATCCCTGGCAGATTCACTCAATTTGCAGTGCATAATTAATTAGTCAATTTAACTGCATCAAAAGTAAAATTTGAGAATGGTGCATCATGAAAAGTAGATTGTGTATTATTCTGAATGTTTGACTGGCCTCTGAGCATTAATAGGAAGAAGCGGAGCAGAGGCAGTTGCCCTTGTAACCCCATTTCCTTTACTACTTGCTGCTCCATAAGTTCTAAACTATTATCCCCTGTTCCTGAACCAACAAATATTTACTGGTGATTTCCATCCTTACATGAACTTGCTTAAAGGTATGTTACCCAGCAGTGGGCATTGTGCATGAATTGCTGGCAGTGAATTTGCCATATGTCCAATTAATCAGAAATCTGTCAGTATTATCTATTGACGGGCATTGTAAATCAACTTTCAACATTATGTGCAAAATATGTATGCTAAGTAATTATTGTAACATATACCAATTTTAAAAAATTGTCATTCCAAATCTTTTATTAGATTTGTTGAAGAGTTGATAGAAATAATAATTCAGGAGCTACTACACATGAATATTAATGAACGCTTTAAGGAAGATCAAACAAGTTAACTATATAAAATAAAAATTTAAAGGAAGGAAAACATAAAAGCAGAAGAACATACCTTCAAGTCTTAGAATACAACTAATGTAAGTGATACACTCCATTCAATACAATGTCCTTGTGTATAGACAATATTCATTAAATTAAATAGAGTTCTCCGAGAGAAAATATTGAAAGAGTTTAATCATAAAGAGGAATACTTTTGACATGTTGGAATAATATTCTATTAATATATAATAAAATAAAATAAAATACGCAACTGTATTTGACAATTGTGAAGAAGATGTATTGCCTTATCACAATGTTGGAACATACTAGATAAAGGCAACCAAAATGAAGGGCCAAAACATCATGGTTGAGTCCATATTTTTAACTCCAGAATGTAGAATGTACTACAGTTATTTGAATGGGTGTGATAGATTATTTTGTATGTGTCTGACTCATTATGTTTCAAATGAACAAATAATTTGTTGCTGGTAAACAAATTATCATAACAAACATGTTAAGACAGTGGGAATCATGAAAAATTACCAATGACCATGACTGCTGACATTTTTAGGAGTCTCAAGGAATCCTACAAACTCTAGTCCATGAAATTTTGTCTGCTATCTCGATACATAATGTGTTTCATTCAAAAGCTTCCACTTGTAATCTTAACTTATATATAATTTTACTGGCTAAGGCATTTGTTTACCATTGATTTTAAGACAATAAATTGCTGCACATTTTATGGTTTCTTTAACTCTTTTAAGATATTGTAGATAAGGGAAAAAAATAGAAAGGTTTGAGTGTAAGATATGTAACAAACTCTGTGAGATGGCCGATTGTTCAAATATGAAAAATTTAACTGGACTTAGCAACATAACAACAACGTTAATAAATTCTTTAAATATTTCTAGATTTTCTTTTGGTATAGTTTTGTATTTTTTTTTCTATTGGCACAAAAAGTGGATTATATCTATAATTTTCTCTCTCTCTCTCTCTTCTTAATGATGAATTAGGGTGATATTAATTGTCTATGAAAAAAATTCTTTGAAATCTTTAAACCTCATGTACATATAGTTTCTTGTTTTTATAAGTAATTTCATATGATCTTGTTTAGATAAATTTTTATTATATTTGAACTAATGACAATTTCATATAATAACTATGACAAATGAGGATATTTTAGTGAGGTATTTCCACCAATTGGCTATTTTTCAACCAACTTTCAAACATTATATGTGCCAATAGCTAACACATTAAAGCTACAATATTTTTAAATGTAAATGATTCATCAACATTATATACTGTAGGATTTTCTATCCTTTAAAACAAGCTTCTCTACTCCTAACAATGTTAGAACCTGCCATTTTCAACACCTTCTCTACTCTCCTCAATGGCTACAACCACAACCACCTCTACATTGAGGAATTCAATTCTTCGGTCTCACAAGTGTTGTGGAAAGAACCCCAATCTCGCAACATAGAATGCTATCATTGTTGTAGTGGGAATAGGTGTAGTGCATGTCCAAGGGAGATATGAAAAATCCATGTCTCTATTTTAGGATATTAATTTTTTATCTCTCCTAGTTTTCTCACTCAATCCTTTCGAATCGATGCATATTCTAAAGCAAGACTATAGGTTGAGGTTGCAAATTCTAAACAAAAAATGAAAGTTGTACAATTATGGTATAGAGCTACAATTCTTGTTATGGTTTGATAAGGTTAAAAATAACAATTAAGGATGGTTTATACATTCATATTAGAGCATGTTTCAAATGTTGGAGGGTGATCCCACAAAACTGGTTTACAATTCCGTTGTGGAAGGAAAATTGCAAAAAACACCCCCATGTAGAAAATTTTTGGTTTTAGGGGGTTCGCTCTAACCCAAAGGGAGGTTTGCTTGAACCCCCCTTCGAACAAACCCTCTTTAATGATGGGATCCACTTTTTGCACATTTTACAAAATGGAAATAAAGGGGAAATTTGAAAAAATGGGAGTTCGCTTGAACCCCCCTTCGCTCAAAAGGTCAAGGGGGGTTCAATTGAAGGGTGGTTCGAGTGAACGCCCCATTTTCCTCCTTCTCCCCTTCTTGCACCAAATTTATACAAAAAATTGCCTTTCAAAGCTTGGGTTGAGGATGGAAATGGAGGAAACTTCACAAACTCAACTAGATGATGAAAGTCCTCAAAACGAGCTATCCATCAAATATAATTTTAATATACTTTGATTTTATTATGTATTTTATTTTTTAGTTTAATTAAACATAGGTTTTTATTGAAAATCAAGCTCTCTATTCTGCACATGTGGAAAAATAGTAGATTGTAAAAAAAAAAATCTGAAAAATATGTTCGGGATAGGTATTGATGTCCTTGATCGAGTAATTTTTTTTTGAATTTTGATACATAGAAAAAGAGTTATGTTGTTTACAGTCCGGGCCAAAAATTGTAAACTAGTATTGTGGGATCACTCTGGACATATGAATCTCATAAAAATTTAGATAAATTAGATAATCTAAATTAGTAACTCAATTTAACTCAATATGGATATATTAAAAACTTGAATTTTTTAAATGGACTTTAAGCTCATGTGGTTGGATAGTCCTAACTAAGAATACCTCACTTTGTGTTAGAGGAATTTAAATATATGAATTTTGAATGAAAATTAGAGTGCATGATAGAAGCTAGTTAGAATTATTCCCCAATGTATGTTGTGGCACCAATTATTGGATTTGAATTTGCACACTATGATGTGATGACTTCACTATATATTTAGTAGTATCAAAATATTTCATTATCGTATAATTATGTGAATGTATATGAACTTAAATTGTAGAGAATTGGAGAATACATGGTTGAATGTTTTTGGTATGTTGACAAATCTAGCATAGTTGGTATACTCATATTGGGGTGAAAGTTTAATATTACCTAGGTAATAACTATTATTGTAATCATATGTTGGCATGGGCTATCTATTGTATGGATTTTTCATGTGAGAGAAAAGTTAAACCTAAGATTAAGAAAAATAAGATGTTTTGAATGCATTATATTTAGATACATGTATAATGGTAGATACATTCTAAAGGAATAATAAATGGATGAAACCCTAGGTATTAGGACCTATGTGGAAGTTAATGAAGGTAAATTTATTACATAATATGTACTTGACCATGAAGAGTGGTAGATTACACATGGTACTTCATTAGTTTGCAAGTATTAATAGATAAGTGTGTGTCATGTTGCCTAAATTTTGACCTATCTTAAGAAAATCATTGCATAAGTTGAGGAAAATAGAAGATTGCATTGAGTGGAAATTTATATTCAAGACTATTATTTTTTAATACATACCCTTCAAATCTTCTAATTTTTTTCCAAAATTGATCAAATTGGGAAAATAAAACCCCTGATAGTGGATGCAAACTGAAATAATTTGTCAAATAACCCCCTCCACCAAAAATGATAAATTTAAGTATAGAAATACCTAAATCAAAAGGCTCAAGAAATCAAATAAATATAAGAGTAGAAAAGTAATTAGTATAAATGATGTTATTATCAAAGGAAAAGAAAAAAAATCAACAACCTAATGAGTTGAGATGGCTCACTCCAAGGGGGAGGATGTCACATCCCTATGGTAAGAAACCTACCTATTAGACATTGTACAGGATAAAATAAAGAAAAAATATAGTCTAAGGGGGGAAAATAATTAAATTGATGAGAAAAACATGCCAACAACATAGAGGAGAGAAAAACTCTACTCCTAATAATGTCATATGGTACCATTATTGACACCTTCTCGACTCTCATGAAAGCCTACAACCATAATGAAGTCTAGATCAAAGAATTCAATTTTTTGGCCTAATGATTATTGTGGTGAAAACCCAAATCCACTCACATAGAGTGCTCTTATCGATTTTGTGGGGAGAGGCACAATACATGTTCAAAGGAGATATGAAAAAGCTAAGGATCTATTTAGGAGATGATGATGTATTCTAGATATAATATTGTAAATTGTCATCCTTGACATTTTCACACTAGGTTTAGCTCCCACTTATGTGCCTGGACCCAATTGTGCTCTTAAATTATTTGTTTTATGCTCATCTTCGGAGAATCATAAACAAATTGGGAATTGTGATTTAATATTTATTTAATGATACTTAAAGACCTAAAATAGGTCTAGACAAGGGTGTTAGCACCTCTGTCTAGCCTATTTTGGCCCTAATTTAAATATATTATTGTTAGAATTTTAAAATTTTAAAATTGAAATTCATTTTTTGGCTTTTGATAATTAATTTTGTGAGAAAAAAAATTATTTCATATAAATACAAGTCATTTTTACCATTTGAAATCCAAAGCAATCCTAGTAATAATTGAGCATCCTAAAAGGAAGTCAAGAGAAAAAATAAAAGACCTTACACAACTTATTATTAGTCAAGATATATAATTGTGTCATGCCCTAATTTTGACTAATGGGCAAAAAAAAATGCAACAATTTTTTTGACAAAACTGAATAAGCACTAGTAATTGCCAACCATGCATGCACATAGTAGCCTACTATATGTATCAGGTGACAATGCTGCTCATGCAACATTGCCATCGACACATCACTCAAGAGCAAGGTGAGGGAATAACGGGGCTGGGTGGATGGAGTCCATTGCACACACCCTTGAATGAAAGATGGGGACATGCTTAATATCACTCATTATTTTAAGTTGATATTGATTATCGTCATTGATAAAATTACCTCGTATACCATCGTTTATTATTATTATTATTAACATTGTTCTTTAATGTCAATAATAATTAAGTCACCAATACTAATATTAATTGTTAATATTATTATTTACTTTATTAATGGAAATATCAATATTTTAATATCCTTATTATTTGTAGAGCTTAAATCTATCGACAAGATAATGAAAATACTAGACCAAATCTAGGTTTCAAGCTAGTATCAATGCATAAAGGCTACTCAGTCTAGGATAATAAAATTTCAAATATTTGTGATGCTACCACATACCTATAATATGGGTACTAACCATGAGACTATTGTTAATATTATTATTAATGTTGACAACTTTAGTTAATAATAATGCTATTATCATTATTGATGTTTTAGAAATTTCTTACTAACCATGCCATCTTGCATTGATATTAATATCACTTATGATACTAATATAAATATATAATTTATAATTACTAAGATTACTATTTATATTGCTATTGTTGACTTTCATTAATATTAATGTGTTATATATATATATTTATAGAGTGCTTTCTATTAATTATATTATTAATTTCTCTCAACATTAGAACTATTAGTGTGAAAAAAGACATTGCCAAACTAGTTAGCTATTAGCCTATTTAGTAGATTCCTATTCAAAGAGTTGTGATTAAAAATCCAATCCACTCCAAATTTCTTTCAATTTTCTAAAAACTTGAAAATCACAACTAAGCATGGAGCCGAATCAACAAAAGGAGCCAAATGCAGTTAAGGATAAAGAAATACAAGGAGCAACAAAATCACAAAAAGAGGAAAAATATGAAAAAGGTCTTTTTTTGGAGGATAGTTTTTTCCCATTGGGTTTTCTATCTTTCTCCATCATTTGTAAAAGACTACATTGTAAATGAGTACCTTATCAGGCCTTGTTGTCGAGACTCATATCTTTAGTTTTTAGATTACTCCCTATGTCTCGATTAAGGGGGGGGTTAGTGTGAAAAGAGACATTGTCAAACTAGTTAAGTATTAGCCTATTTAGTAGATTCCTATTCACACTACACTTAAGATCACTTAGAGGACATCTTGAGGTTTGTCTCACCTCATGTGGTTGATACAAGTGTTATCACTTTGTGAGACACCTCTACACCTCTTGCATGATCACTTGCCACTCACTACAACACATGTCATGTGAGTTAACAAGTGTTCAATCTATGAAAGGTTAGCTAGTCATTGTGTTTCACATGACCACCTTCATCTCATTGCCTATATAGGCAATCTTTGTACTCATTATCTCTTGGGTCAACTAAATACAATCTATGCATTGTTCACGTGCTTGTCTCTCATCTCCTAGATCTTCCTAATTCTAATAAGAAATAATACTACTTAATAATAATATTAATATGATTATAGTGACCACTCACAGTTCTCACCAATACTTGCTATGTTATTTATTACAGTTACGATTATTTGTCTGAGTGATCCCACAATAATGGGTTACAGTTTTTGGCCAAACTTGACATTAAAATCAAGATTTTTCACTAGACATTCACTTTCTTACACCTATAGCAGCTAAACCATTAAGATTTTTAAGATGAATCAAACTAGTTATTTGTTAGATATTTTGAGTAGATTCTAATTATATTTTTTAAAAAAAATTAAAAAATAAATTGTGAATCATTTTATGTATTTTTTAATAACTTATTTTTTCTACTAATCAGCATTTTAAAAAAGTGATGATTACTTCAGCCCACGTAACTTTTTTAATAGATAGGATACAATTCTAATTTTTAAAATACAAATATATTTTTTAAAATTAATTTTCCAAGTCAGCGTAATTATAATTTGGACAGAGGTGTACTTCGGCCCGCATAACTTTTTTTGTATTCATTTGAATTAACTTATTCTTTTTTTGTTGGAATAAGGACATCAACACATGTATTTTTTTAAAAAAAAAATCTCTATTTTTCTAATTTGCTGTATGTATAAAATAAAGAACTTGATGTTGATTGAAAATCCTACATTCAGAAGAAATAAAAAATAAATATAATAATCAAATTAAACATATTTAAAATTATACTTTTTTGGAAGCTTATAATAAGGGTTGCAGGCTTACAAAACATAAATTTTAAATGAATTCATTTGATCACCCAAAAGGTAAATCAAAAGTGGTTTTTTATCAGCATTTTGATAGGTGTAGATGAGGCTTGATTATAGGTATGGTTTAAATCTAACAAGGTTTTATCCAAGGGGGTTTGATCTAAGGGGGGTTGATCAATCCCTCTTTAATTAAAATAATTTAAATGGAACCTTTAAAGTCATAAATCATTGTATTTTTTAAAAATATGTGATTTCAGGAAAAAATCAGTATGTCCCAAAAAGTGTAACCATTATTGTGGCAACACCCGTATGCAATATCAATGAAACTATTGATGTCATCAATATTTATGATGACTATGCGATGAATAGTAATACCACCTTGGTATTTCTGCATGACTATTAATGACTTAAGGCTTTATGCCAACCATTTAAATATTAATAAAAAGTTTGTATTTAATGTTATTTCATGGATCTGATGTCTTATTCATGTAATTTAACTGGGAAAGGTTTTCTCCTTGACAATTCATTTTTTTTATATATGTATGTGAAATTCACGCTAGTCCTTGATACAACTCAAAGTGCAATTATGAGCTTGAAGAAGGTTAGCGTGAACTTTCTATAATACAATGTTTGGGTTTATTACGGGTTCATACTAATAATTATATACCTCAGACTAGCCCCTATGACCCTACCAGAATACCAACGCTTATGATAATGAGCTTATTTGTACCAATTTTAATATCAGCTATGCTAACAATTTTCCCCATGCCCATAATGTTTAATTTGGCTCTAGGAAAATTCACCACCACCAATTCATCGAGAGAAAATTCACATCCCTATGTAAAATTTGCAGCTTATCTACTATTTATCGTCAACGCTGTTATGGATCCTTTGGCAACCACGGCACAATGAAATCACAGGTATATAGAGACTGATTTTTTCTGATAAGCGAGGCCTGTGTATGGGGTTATGTAGTTCTGTTTCTTTTTTGTTTGTCTGTTCTTGAGGATTGGGGAGAAAAGAACCGAGATCAATGTAAAACTTGCCGCAGCAATGGTAAAAGCGGAGAGATTATTTTTCTTTTAAATTTTAAAGGATATAATATAGTAAATATCTGTTTGAAGGAAATTGAGAATTCTCATAAATTAATAAATAGTAAATATTATGTTTTTCATTGATATCTTTTGAGTATTCTCATTCAATTATTGAAGAGCTATTTAATAATTTTGAATAAATTGTAAGTTTCTTGAAATTGATAAATACTGATTATGCTACAAGTTCCCTGCAAAATATATTTAAGGCACGAGAATTCAAACCCGGTAACAATAAAATTTACCTCTCACGCTTTCTCCTTTCAAATGCGCGGGCAATTAAAACCAGTAAAATATTTCAAGATTAATTTCTTTATTATTTTTTAAATAATATATCTACAAGTTTTATATAATTTAAATGGTGTTCAAACTGCTGTGATAGGATGTATCTTGATAAGGGAATATATTTAGGAGCTTCTTTAATTATAATTATCGCCGAAGACCAAAGCAAGGGATCCATGTAGTGTCTTCCATGTTAGATGCACCGAAGTCATTCACGAAGACTAAAAACTCTGTAGTTGGTGATTATTTGAATAAAATGTTTAAGGTCTACAATAGTCAAAATGTGAACCATTGCAAAGCATAATGAGCAGACTCCTGTTCTCGAGAGTAGTTTGCCGAAGTACTCAAGGGTCTTTGCATGCTAATCCATGGATAAAGGGTCATGATAGGCATTGCCCTCCCAAATATAAAAATTCCATTAGAATGCAGTTTAAACCATTTAATTGTTCCTTTGAACACTTATTGTTACAGTTACAAAAAAAAATACATTTATTCACTTTGATTAGGGGAGAGGGGTCTATAATGGAGCAGGGTCTAATAGTGGGGATATAAGTAGTCTTTATTGGGCCCCATAGTGGAGCACTTTAATAATCAATTGCAAAAAACTTTTTATCCATAAAGTATGCAAAGTGACAAATCATGTGATGTCACATCAGTGCACCAATAAAACATGACTTAGTGCACCACTATCGGTCTCACTTTTTTTTTTGGGCCTTTTTGGATACCTCAACAAAAAGCATGTTGATGTGGCATCATATTTGATGATGTGGCCCTAAAACGAAATATAGAAGCACATGAGTTGCCAAATAAACTGTTGTACATAATTGGGAGTGATTTGAAATTTCCACGTAGGATTTTGAGAAATGCGAAGTTAGGGTGCTCCACTATAGGCCCCTCTCCCCTATACTCTTTTATTTTAAGGGAGTTTTTCCTTGCCATGTACCAAAAATTTCTTCTATCAATTAGTAGGTATGATGTCTAAAGATAAGGAATCCTAAATGATACTCTTTAAGATTTACATACATGAATAGCTTGGCCTACTGTTATTGCAAGCGAGAGGAAAATGATCATTTCAACTCAATGAAATCATATTATTGTAAGCGAGAGGAAAACGATCATTTAAACTCAATGAAATCAAGTAGGCATGCATTTAAACATGCATATGTATAACATTATGAGAGAGGTCTCTCAATCCCTAACATTTGCACAATGTGTTCTTATACCAACATACTAGTAGATTGATGTAAAGATTTCCTTTGCATGCAAATTTGAAGAAGACATAGTAAATAACTGTAATATATTCATTTTATTCTCGTTCTTGTAGGAAATAGTATATTCTTTCTTCATTCAAACAAAATACCTATTTTTCTTTTGAAAGTGAAATAACACTATTTTTTCTTCCTTTCCTTTTTGTATTTACATTATATAAAATCCAAAGTAATACATTCCTTTCTTTAAAATAGGCTACCCTATGCGTAATTCCAACACAAAAATGCACAATTTCCTTAACCAAATAACATATATTTATTTTAAAGGAAAAGTTGGATGACATACCTTTTATTGCAAGACTATTAGTTTATTTTATTGCAACAAAATAATTAAAAAATTTCTTCATTTATAGCAAGTATATGCATTTATAAAAATTTTGGTGGAGGCTTCTCACATACTTGCACACACAATGAAACTATTCCAAAATTACCTCACAAAACTATCCCCACCCAAGGATTTACACACACTTGTAACCCCAACTTGAGGTTCACTATGGGAGAGAGAGTGGAAAACTCTCCAAGTGGGAAGAAAATATATATCTCAATAAAATTTTATTTCACCAAGCCCTTTTATCTCCAAATCTCTTTCCAACACAAGTCGCATGGCCACTACACCATTTAAGGGTACTAATACCCACACATATCCTCTCCTTTTCTAACAAGGAATTTTCTTTCCAAGAAGGGTCCTACCCCTCTCCCCACACACTAACGTTGCTCTTCCCATAGGGTAAGCTTGACCTTCACAACCCATAATCATAACAATACACAACACCATCATACTCAAAGAAATACACAAAATGCACATTCACAATACATAAATCTCATAAAATTTCCTTTAAGCATAAGAACACATGAGATAAGAAAACTTACATTTTCAAGATTTGACCAATGCGTAAATTGATTGTAGGAGTAGTTCTTGACTCCAACTTGCTCAAATTCCCTTCCCAATCCAAGCAAAAAAACTCCAAAAACAAAAGCTCTCACCTTCAAGAAAACCTTCCAAATATTAAAAAGAGGAGAACCCTCTCCCATTTTTCAAATAGGAGATAAATAGGGATTCTAGGTTGAATCCCTTGAATGAGAGGTTGACAAGTGTCACTCTCTCATTCATTCCTATGGAAATGGGAATTGTACTCCCTTCTTGGAGATAGTACAATTTCTTGCTTAATTTGGACCTATTCTAGTGCCCTTGCATTAAATAACCTTTAAGTCATCATTAATAGGCCCATAAGACCCTTTATTTCGGATCTCAAGGCTTATTTAAATTAAAATCCTGACAAAATCAACAAAAGCATTAAATTTTCTAACATCCCATGTTTGTCCCACCCTGAAAAACTAGGGTGGGCCTCATATGCTGCCTTGGGCATATGGGTCCCCCTAGGTGGGACCCATATGCCACAAGTGGTGTATGAGTCCCATGTGACCCATTTTTAGGGTTTGAGTGGGAAATTCAAGTTTTTAATTCAAGATTTTGGTTGATGTCAACTTTTGAGATCTAATAAATGGTAAATTAGGTGTAATATCTATATAAACAAGCTTCTAACTCATTATTTTCATCTAGAAAAAGCAATTCAAGATCTAAGCATTCACAAGCACTCAAACATTCTTTCACAAGATCATTCAAGAGTAAGTAGAAAGCAAGGTTGAAGTCATGGAGTAACATTATAGTGTTCTTGAAGGTATTCAAGCTCACTTTCATTCATGATCTATCATTTTCAAGGATTGATTATGGTCGCCTATGGTGAATCATGGTGGATTCTAGGTTGGGGAGATGCAACTAGCCATCAAGCCAAGCCTAATGATTTGTTTCCTAAGTGATTCCATCCTCCATTATCACTCTACTTTTATCTTAAGGAAGGTACATTCATTCATTATGGCTTATTAGGGTGATTAGGAATCTCCCAAAGTGAGTCATTCATCTTCATGTTTCATTCATGCATCTCATTCTAGCACATTAGAATAGGGTTGCATTACATTTCATATTTCCTAATCTTAGAGACACTTGCTATTAGGTTTTGTATGCACATTTACTTTCAAGATCCATTGTTTCCATCAAGGTTTAATTACTAAACTAGGGGTTTGACCAAGGCAAACCCCCCATAAGCAAATTGACACTATATTCTATTTTGTAGGTCTTTTTACAAGTTCAAATCCAGAAATCAAATTGGGAAGAAAGAGCAGGGATTAGCGAGTAGATCTAGAATTTGAATTTCTAAAAAGAAAAACAAGACTAATATGCCACAAGTGGCGTATGAGTCCCACTACAGGAAATTTTCTAGATTTATGAAGATTCTGGGTCAACACTGTTAGATTCCTATTTCAGCCCAAAAACCCTAGATTGGGATTGATATGCCCAACTTGGTATATGAGTCCCTATGTTCCCTAAAGTCTACATTTTCAAGATTTTAGAGTTCATTCCAAGCACATTCAGGTTTCTAGGTGCACTTGTGTGTTCTCCTAGCTTTCTGTTATGTTTACATTTGTTTATAGGTCATTTGTTAAAGTTTTGGATATCATTAGTTTTGAGATTAGGTCTTGCATGTTACTAGTCTTTCCAAGCCCTAGCTTGGTGATGAACCCCTCTTTAGTCATTAATCATACCCTAGGACAACCTTTCGCATATCTCTTTCCTTCATTCCATCCTTGGATTGAGATCTCTAGGGTTTCCTTGAGTGAAACAAGAATGTGAAATAAGAACACTATCTCCTCAAAGGTAGACCCCCATCCTATTTCCATTGTTTTATTTTTGGTGAACCTGTATTTAGAACATGTTAATTCTGATTTGGAGTGCATCATCATCCTAGATCTAGCTTTCATTAACATTGCATTAGGTTTTGCATTAGTTAATTGGCATCTAGGGTTTCTAAATAGTGCATTAGTGAAAGTACATATAGGTTGCATTTTTTTCTCTTGCACTCACTAAAATTGAGTTAAAATATGCATTTACACTTAGCTTAGATATCATCAAATTTAATAGAAATCATAAAATTCACAAAAAAATTACTAAAAATGGTGCAAAAACCCTAAACTAGGACTCATATGCCCCTCTGGGTGATTTAGTCCTAGTATAGGATATTTTTTTGATTTATGGGTATTTTTTGCTCACTATTATTCACTGTTCAGATCCTCAAAAAACCTTGATTGGGACTCATACACCCCTTTGGGTGATTTAGTCCTATTTCATATTGTAGACTGTATTTTACAACATTAAAAACTTTGTTTCTGTGTTCCTATTTGTTGTCATTAGATTTTTGTTTTTGTTTATTGAGTTTCTATTTCATGAATTTCATTAGATCTGGCTCAATTTAGACATATTTCATTTGTGGACAAAATTACATTATTGTACTTTTCATTTCTAGTATTTGTTCATAGTTCAATTAGATTAGACTACATTTGGAATTCATTAAAAAAAAACCAAAAACACCTACAAACCAATGAACCACTTGGAGAAAGCATAGTTATTTGAGTATGTCAAATCTCTTTTTCCAAGTTAACCTAACCCTCAAGCCTTTTAGTAGTGATGAATTTTACATGTTAGATGAAGCCCTTGAGGATTTCATCTCACAAAGTTCATCCACTAAGGCTTGTTATGACAAGACGAAACCAAGAGAAGTTAACGTGATTCAACCTCAACTTATTCTTTACCATACTTCACACAAATTTCAAACTCAAAACAAACCCATTTTCACTCTTGAACCACCTAAGATCAATGTTTTCCAGCAATCAAGGTATAATACCAAAATGTTGCTCATACATATAACACTAGAAACAATCCGCAACCAAAACAACTAACTACATCTTTACTTTTTCCTAACCCATCTTGCCTAGCACTCCTCATTTGCCTTCAAATAGTGGAAAGGAGTATGATCTTGTTGAACAACTTAAGAATACTCCTACAAAGATATCCCTATGATACCTAATTCAGAATTCACCCAATTATCACACTATGCTTCAAACCCCCTTGCAACAAGTAGTGGTTCCTTTTTGTACAAATGCAAATGATGTGGCAGCTCTAATACAAGGAATGAATATAGCTGATGTAGAAATTACCTTTCATCAACATGAGCTACCTCCTTTGGAAATGAGAAAGAAAAATGATGCATTCATGATAATAGCTAATTATGATGTGCGGGGAATAAAAAAATCCTTGTTGATAATGGCTCTGCTCTTAATGTGTGTAGTGTGATCCTTTTGGATAAACTAGGCATGGATAAAGCAAGAATTCAACTTGATTCCTTTTCAATTCAATGATTTGACAATGTAGGAAAGCAACCACTTGGTGTAATTGCTTTACCTATTATAGTTGGAAGGCTACCTTGCAAACTCCTATTCATGTCATGCCCAATAATCTTATAATCTTCTTTTAGGGTAACCTTAGATTTATGAGATGCATGTGGTACATTCAACTCTTCATCATATGATGAAGTATGTCTATAACAATAAAGTATACCAAATTAAAATAGACCTCGATCTTGGAAGTTTCTTACAAGTTGAAAAAGGAACAACAAGTCCTCTAAACACATTAATTCCAACATAAAAAATAGAACATGTATGAAAGAAGAAAAACAAGAGATGGAAACAGTGTCAAAGTTATTGGAAGATGATTGGGGTTCCTTAGAGTTCACACCTTCTTTTATGAGAGAATATATCTAATCACAAGAAAAGAATATGAAAAACAAAAGCAACCAATGGTGATGTCAATGCAAAACTTAGATGAAAACTCACAAGAATCTACCTCATCTACTCTAGAAGAAGACACAAGCTATACAAAAACTTTAATGAGATAGAATATCAACAACCACCAAACCTAAAAGAAATGGAGAGACTTTATGGAAAAGGTTGTGAGTTCATGAAACAAATTGGGTATAGTGGAAAAGGATGTGGAAAGAAAGAACAAGGTATCGGAGTTCCTATAGAGCCTAACACACAAGAAACAAAAAGTGGTTTGGCATATTGCCCTTCTAAGATAACACAAGCAACGGAAAGACCCTCGCTAAATATCAACACCATCATGTGTAATCCTAAAATAACTCTCACCTTGAAGCATCCAAAATTGATTGATAAAACTTGTGAAGCATTATGGGAATACTTGAAAGATGATGAAGCCTTAAAAGAAATGCTAGGATTTTATGAAAAATCACCTACTCCTAAAAAGAAATGGGTTACGTGTGCTATGCTTAGTGCCAAGAAAAAAGATGGAGAAAAGGAAAGTAATGAGATTGACAAGAACAACGAAGAATACAACCCTACATTTCTGAAACAAAACACACTTCCTTTAGGAGATCATACAATTGACATATTGATGGAAATTAACAATAAAGAGAAAATAATTAAGATAGGAAAGTGCCTTGATGAAATGAACAAGAAGACCATCCAACTTTGTTTGATGACTTTTCCAAACTTTTTACTTGGAATTATTCAAATATGTTGGGAATTGAAGCTAAGATAGTGACACACAATATATTCCTTGTTGAAAATGTTAAATTGGTAAGAAAAAAGATACGAAAGATGAATCCTAAGATAGCCTTACTATTCAAGAACAATATTGAAAAACTCCTCGAAGCTATTTTTATACAACCTATAGATTATTCTCCTTGGATCTCAAACATTGTCGTAGTTGCAAAATCAGATAATCATATTAGGATGTGTACGGACTTTCATGATTTGAATAAAGCATCTTTAAAAGATGACTTTCCCCTTCCTAATATTGACATGATAGTGGACTCGACTGCGGGACATTCTTTGTTGTCATTCATAGATGGATTCTCTGGATACAATCAAATCTTTATCAATCCTCGAGATCAATACAAAACAACATTTACAACTACTTGGGGAACATTTTGTTGGGTAATGATACCTTTTGGATTAAAGAATGTGGGCACAACATATCAATGAGCTATGACATTGATATTTCACGATTACATACATACGATTTTGGAAGATTACGTTGATGATATTCTAGCCAAATCCTTAACTCGACAAGACAATGTAAATATCCTTTGAAAGATCTTTGAGTGAATGTGAAAATACAACATGAGACTAAATCTAAAAAAATGTGTCTTTGGTGTAGATAGTGGAAAACTTTTAGGTTTTATCATATCTGATAGAGGTATTGAGGTGGACACAAATAAAATTGATGCTATAGTTAGCATGCCATCTCCTGGAAATATTTCTCAATTGTGTAATTTATAAGTCCGAGAATTTAAGCTATCCATCATTTCATATCATCTTTAACAAATCAAACATTACCTTTGACACATCTCCTTAAGAAAGAGGTTTAGTTTAGTTGGAATGAGGATTGTAAACTGGATTTTGAGAGTTTGAAAGATTATCTTTCCACTCCACTTGTTTTACAACCCCCTATGCAAGACAAACCATTTATCCTTTACACAACATCGACCCATGCTCTTGTAGCATTGTTGGATCAACAAGACAAAAATGGTAAATAACATCTTGTTTATTACATTATCCAAACCCTCATTGATTATGAGAAATGATACAAAGCAATAGAGAAACATTGCTTGGCTCTTGTATTCGGTACCAGTAAATTTAGACATTACCTATTAAATGCTGAAATACATGTGATGATGAAATATGATCCTTTAAAACATGTTTTCACTAAAATAGATATATGAGGACACTTAACTAAGTGGGTTATGTTGTTAACTGAGTTTGACCTTAAGTTTGTCTCACAAAAAGCAATTAAAGGACAAGCCTTGGCCGACCAATTAGCTAATGCTCCTTCTCCTTTAGCGTTAACTAATAATGATTCATTCCCTAACGATAATGTGTTGATGATTGAAACTAATACATGAGAGTTATATTTCAATAGATTTAAGTATAAAATTGGCTCCGGTATGGGAGTTATATCTTGCTAAGAACTTCTTCTTCAAAGAATCCCAATCAGCTATGCACTTATCTTTCAAATAACAAAACCAATCTGTAACAGGTCCAATAAGAGATTCAATAAATAATTTGATAAAAACTTCTTCTTCACTTACCCCCAAGATGACATAGGCAACTGCGAAAGCCAAAATGTGTTTTTTAGCATCTTGAGAACCTTCTCCGCTAAAATTTGGAAAATACTTTCTTGATCCTTTAGGCAATGGTGAGTATATAGGCAAAGAAAGAGGACCAAAATGATTTCCCCATGGCTGGTAAGAAATCAACGCCATAAAGTAATTCTGAAAATTAAATCAGCATAGGTCTTTGCTGGAAAAAAAAATTTTATGAGTACATTTCATCTCACAGAGCCGCCAACCTCCATCCTCGGGGAGGCACCTTCAAATTTCTGAGGAAGGAAGACACCAACACTTCAATTCTGTCCCTAGCGGAGTCGCAAAAAATCTGTTGGTTAGCAGATTTGTCACTTTAGTTTACACTCCATTTTCCCATAATAGTGACAGCTTGACCAACAGTTAAGAGACTTGCAATGATAGTTGCAAATGCTCTCTACTTATTTTACAAGGCGTAGCTACCTTCGGAAGATATGCAATGAATGAGAAAATAGGGTATGCTTTTGACCAGAAAGCAGAAAAAGAAGTTAACAATCGTGCATAACCATGACACAAATGTGATGAATTAATTTTAGAATGAAGTAGATGCAAGAAAATGACACACAGTTCATATCCCACACCCACGAGTGAGAAAAATAAAAGAATGAGCAGCTAATTTTCCCTCAACGTATAAAATAAGCATACACAGCCTGTCATAATAGATAAACATTGAAGTGTAATTACAAAAAAACACAGTCCGCTTGTAATCTAAAGAAAACATTGACAAATACACAGATTCTAAATATTTCCTTTATTTCTTTAATGTTCACATGAGTTCAAAGACTCTCTGGCTACATAACAAAACTGTGTGAAAGAAAATAATACTGCCTTACTTCCCTTGTTCTCCGAATAGATGAAAACAGGATAGAAAAATATCCCCTCTATATCTACCAATTACATATTTATAAACTCATTCCCGAGAGCCTTTCAATTCCCGTAACTGCTTCTACGTTTCAACCATTTCTTGGGTTTGATTTTCTGCTTCTTTTTCTTTGTAACTGCTTCTTTGTTGGTAATTGATTACAAAATGGGGAAGTTTTCCCTTTCTCGTGGATATGATAGTAATATTTAATTCATTAAAGAATTAAAATGCTATTAAGGGCCTTAGAATGAGATATATAAAATCTTTGGGCACATATTTTTAATGATTGACGGGAGATATGTATCTCCATATGGCTAAAGCATTGCTGATAGTCTCAACATTCCAATCCATCAGAAACCATCAGGAGAGCACAATTTTAACAGCTTGTAGCAGCAAACATTCCCATCCACTTGTCAGTTCAGAGCTCTCAGAAGGCACCTTTGAGTGGCTTAGATCATTTTAAACTATCTGACCCCATTGATCTCTCAAACAAAAAATAGTGTGTCGTCACAACAAATTTTAATCACTTACATTTTTTTCCTGCAATTGGAAGAATCTCTCTTCTACAGAGGAACTATATGCAGAATTTTATGATGACAAGTAATATTGACTTCGTTTATCAAAACATCCAATATTTTGGCATGTCCTTGGTAGCACTGTCATTGATAAGTGATAACCATCCATGTAGGAGGAAAATTCCCTAGAACTTGATGACTCTACCCATTAGATATAAATTTGCACATTTCTTCCTTTAAAGCATCAAGTTTGTCACAGAGTTCAATTCTCAGAGAAGGTAAAGTATATGACAAGCCCAATTTCTGCCTGGAAATGATCAAACGAAAAGTAGGTGTTGTGGCAGATGAAACATTATGGTAACTTCTCAACATGACCTGACAAACTTCACTTTCATATAATCTTTGCTTTTCTGATATTTTTGAAGATAGACCTCTTCCCAAGGACTATAAAATGACCGTCCCCACGAAGGATTGGCCTCTACTGGACATGAAACTTCTAACAAAAGTAGAGCCAACATAATGGAGTGATCTATATGCCAAGAAGTCCCATCAATTAAATTTATGCCACCTGAATGCAAGAGCAAAGAAACTAGAGCAACAGCTGATGTGAGAACTCTATAGCGAACTCCAACAAGCTAAAAGAGATATAGTATCAACCGAGCAAAACTCTTGTCCACCTTAATATATGAATGTGGCCTTATGGGATGAGCCATGGGAATGTGCCAAGAGCAAAATGTGTAGCGCCTCTTTCGGTCTGTTCTCTCCAATGGATGCCATGAGAGATTCGATTGCTTCCTTATTAATGACAAGAAGCCTATTCCTTTTTATTTCGTTCGACATTTCATAGTCAACAACTTGTATGTCTTCTTCGATTACCATATAAGCTGATCAGAATGAATGTCTAATGTTTCTAATAATACACAAGCTCCAAAGTATTCCACGAGGCATCCCATCTGCCTCTAAGCCATCAACCATGTTTCTCGTTGACTTGGGGCGGGATTTTCCTATAAAGATTGTCGCGATGATGTTCGAGCAAATAGAACAAAGCCTTCAAGAAGCCAAATAATAGCTTCGTCGAGATCAACTGATGCATAAATGTAGTCATCTAGTCTTCATTTTAGCTCGACTGGTCCTGTATTGATTGCATTCCATGAGACAAAGCTTCTTCGAGACGCGTTGTCAAATAGTCATAGTAGCCGGGAGACGCGTCTCCTGCCCCTTGAGACGCGTCTCGGAGACGGAGATGCGTCTCCGGCACTGTACCGGTCTTTGGAAATGCCTCAGTCAAGCCAGGAGACTTTTTGGCTGTCTCCCGCCGTCTCCCATGTCTCCAAAAAATAAATCGACGTCTCCCGCCGTCTACCGTGAGGTCTCCCGCTGGTCAAAGGGTCAAACATGGAAACAAAACGCGAATATGTCTAAAAACACAATTTTTTTGAAGTCTCAGACCTCATTGTTTCATCGCGTGACTGGAGAAGATAGCGACTGGGCTCTGGACCTTTGGTAAGTGACATTTTTTATTTTTTTAGTTTTAAACTTTTCATTCCCTCATCCAAGCTGACGGCGACTCACACCAGAATCTCTTTTTTTAAGTAAGTCATATTTTTCATATTGTTTTATTTAGCATCAACAATAATCTCCAAAATTCCAAATTAGTCACCAGTAATCTCCACAAGAGTATTGCCCATATTTAAATCGTGGAATCTAAATAGGGGCAATACTCTTGTGGAGATTACTCGATCAAAAGAAAACACACACAAGCTATAGGTTGTGGTAACTGCTGCCAATCAGACTCGGAAAATATTATCATTATGAGATCTGCTTCATCTTATATTTATTATACTATCCTGTGAGACATTGTTTAGGCTATTTACCACTGTGTCATTCTCATATTTTTCAGCCAAATACAGTTCCAACTTCCAAATGAATTTGATTCAGTGAACTGTGATATTGATTGTGTGTGTTCAGTGTTCACACTATGTTTACACTTTACAGTTTCCTGTTTAGCTAAATAAAATTTTAAATTATAAAATATAAGCCAATAAATATTAAAGATTCAAAGAATAAAGTCATATCTCGTATTATCTCTACCCTTCTCTTAAACTTATGGTGCTGGCTTCTGAAGGACAAGTTTTCTTGTAAGCCCTCCCTGCTTCATCTCTGCAAACTCCTGAGATCCTATTCTATGTGGCTATCTAGATAGAGATTGAGTTTGACACATCAAGGCCAGTCCTCTCTTTCTTTGTGTTTAGCAAGTTCTCAAGAAGCACAAGGACTATAATGACATCTAACCACACTACAAACGATACACAGTCACTAACCTTCTCTTGACAATATTATATATTCCTTTCTAATTTCTATTAATGTGTAATTAGGTTTGTAGTTAGGATGTATAGAATTAGTTGTCTACGGCCACTCCCTATTAGTGTTTTCTAAGTTCTTAATTTCCTATAGCATGTAGATTTTAGAGACAATGGTGGATTATTGGCTTTACCTTCTTTCTAAAACCGTTGTTGTATCTAGTTCATAATTTGTGATGGAAAAGTTTGATATCATCTAATAGTATAAACTATAAACTTTAAAAATTAAAAGTGTGCACTATGCTGTGTGCATTGTGAATTTTTTTAAAAATTCTTTCTATATTTGTTGTGTCTAAACTCTAATGATGATGTCTTTTTGTTTTACTTTTTTTTTGTTTTTGTGTAGAATTTGAATCAAGAATGTCAAGTGGGGGAAACAAACAAGGCTTGCATCCGTTGTGGAAGTATGTTGATCATGTTAAGGGGTCGAAGGGTTTAGGTGGAAAAACCATGATCTCATGAAAATTATGCCCAATGGCATGGCAAGGTACTTACACGAGGGTGAGGGCTTATTTCCTTCACATACCTAGAAAATCTGTTGATCCTTGTATAAATGAGGAGGAACGATATGAGGTTGTGAGGGATGAAGAAAGGGCTAATGGTAAAGTTTCTAATATGAGCTCTCATGCTTCAACAAACACTATTGCAAATCAGAATCAAAATATCAATAGAGAGGCAAAGGTGGATGTGTCTTCAAGAGATGTAGTAGCAGAAAGTTCTCACAAGAGGCCACACATTGGTAGCTCAAACCTCATTGGCATATTATTTGATGTGCAAGGTCGAGAAGTGGTTGATGCAGCAATTGCACACTTCTTTTATGCCAATGGAATACCATTTAATGTTGCTCGATCACCTTTCTATACAGAGATGGTCCAAGAAATCAGCAATGCACCAACTAGATATAGACCACCTATGTATGAAAAGCTTTGTATTACTCTAATTGATAAATAAAAAATTTGATTAGAGCAACAAACTACACCATTGAAAAGAGTGTGGGTTTCAGAAGGATGCAACATTGTGATGGATGGGTGGATGGATACTAGAAACCATCCACTACTTAATATCATGGTAACATGCAACAAAGGGCCTTATTTTTTGAAGGCATTGGATTGTTCGGGGCATGAAAAAAATGCAGAGTATTTTTATAACCAGCTATGTGATGGCATTGAGGAGGTAGGGGCATCACATGTAGTCCAAATTGTTATAGATGCTGCCCCTTTTTGTAAAGGAGCAGGCATGTTGGTGCAAAAGAAATACAAGCATATATTTTGGACACCATGTTGTGTGCATTCATTGAATAATGCACTCAAAGATATTGGCAAGTTTGAGTGGGTTTCAGCTCTCACAGAAAAGGAAAGAAAAATTCAAATGTTTATATGCAACCATCACCAAACACAAGCTATTTATCAAAAAATTGCTAAGGTGGAGCTTCTCAAACCAGTTGATACAAGGTTTGCTTCTTATTTTATTCTTCTTCACCGTCTTTGTGAAGTAAAAGATGCTTTGTGTTCCACGGTTGTTAGTGATGCATGGGCAACTTGAAGGAAATCTACATCAAATGATGCAGTTGAGGTGAGAGGTATGATCCTTGATGATCATTTTTGGGTTGAAGTTAAATTTGTTGTGGACTTTATTCAGCCCATATGTGAGGTGATCAAATTTGTAGATTTAGACAAGCCATGTTTGGGGGAAATTTATGAAGAAATAGATTCCATGTGTGAAAGAATTAAGGAAATAACAGATGCAAAAGATCCTTCACTATATCCTTTGATAGAAGAAAAGTTACATGGAAGATGGAACAAACTTAACACACCTCTTCATTGTGTTGCCTATGCCTTAAATCTTAAATGGCATAATATACAAGAGACAAAGAAGAGGGCTCCATATGAGGATAGAGAGGAAATGAAGGGGTTTTGGGCTGCAATAAAAAAGATATATGGCCGACGTGAGGAAGCATCAGTTATAAGGAGTCAATGGAATTAGTTTTCACGTGGGCATGGTGACTTTTCTTCCATGGAAGCTTTATATGATATGCGAGCAAAGAAAGACCCTATAGAGTGGTGGTGGAACCATGGAAGTGAAACACCTGAATTGCAATCATTTGCAATAAGATTACTCTCACAAGTAGCTAGCTCTTCATCTTGTGAGAGAAATTGGAGTACTTATGGTTTTATTCATTCACTAAAGAGAAACTGATTGGGGTCAAAGAAAGCAGAGAACCTGGTGTACATTCATAACTCACTTCGCCTTCTCTCTCGTGTAGATCCTGCATACAATGTGGGTCCTTCAGCAAAATGGGACCAAATTTCACTTGATGAAGATGTTGCAGCCATAGTGGATGAAGTGGTTGAACTAGATGGCCTTATTGATTTACCCCCAATTCTACTGCCAGCAGTGATGAGTTTTTGGATAGCCTCATAACTAAGGACTTTGACATGGATGATATTGATGTGATGTAGATGATATGAGATATCAGATAGAATTCTAATTTTTGTTTTTTGTTTGTATATCAGCCAATCAAACTATCAGTATTTTTGATTTTCAATATGTAATCGAATATGTAATGTCAAATATGAACTTAGAAGTTAAAACTATGATTATGGAATTTCGAATTTGAAGTATGAACTGAAACTCTTCGACTCTTTGACACAATGTGACAATGACATTTTCCATTTGGATTTGGATTTTCAATTTTGTGTATTTAAAGTTAATGTTCATTCTTAAACTTTACTACAACTATTGTTTTGAAAGTTCGATGTCATTATATTTTTAGATTTTCTATATATTATTAATTTTTATATTAAAAAAAAAATGGTGTCTCCAAGTACCCCCATCTCCTATTTTTAAAAAAATGTCATACCGGTACCAATACCAATCTCCCGTACCAGTACTAGTACCAGTCTCACAGCAACTATGCAAATAGTTGTTGTGTTGTGTCCATACTTCCACATTTTACATATGTGTCGTGACATGTCAGGAAGTCGGGTGTATTTGAAACTTTAGAACCTTGAAGTCACGCCCTTTTGAAGTTAGAGAACCTTGAGGACACCCGACAACAAAGGGTTGGGAATATCTTAGGTTTCAAAATTTATAGAATGTCTGACAACAAAAGGAGTCCAATATTTATAAATCCATAGTTTTTAAATATGAACCCTTTTTAAAATATTTTAAAATTACTGTGAGTCTTTGACTTTACTAAATAAAGTCTTTAACCTTTTTAAAATCATGAGACTTTTAACTTTCAAATCATGAGGCACATAAGAAATAAACTCCAATTCTAATATATTTCATTCGTCTTTCCAACCCCTAGGAGAATTATTATAGGAAATACTTGTATACCTCAAAATGAACACCACTTGGATTTGATTAAATAATGCCTCCATTTATTTTTTCAAAAATATGCTTTGGCTAAAAACGAAAACCTCCATATCTTTTGTACAACAGCTCAGTTTTGCATTAAATTTAGACAGCATGAAGATTTGACTGCCCTAAGAAAAACCCATAAACCATTACTCCAACAACCAAAAAATTGAATTTTGGGCTCATTTGTGAATCACCAATGAGAAAAAGTGAAGCTGAAAATCTTGCAAACAATGAGGCATTTGAGCATGAAAACTTGTTAGATTGGGTGTAGTGGAGATAAAATCATGCCCATAAGAGGAATTTGCACTAGCTAGCATAGATTTTTGAAAATTAATTGTTTTCATGACTTGGCAAACTCAAAGGCATGTAAGGAAATGCACTAAAATTTAAAAAATTCAAGTTCGAAATTTGGGGTAATAGTATGTAAACTTGGATCATAGTGAACTGACAGTGTAAATAGTGGCAACTTACACTAATTTGGAAAAAAGTATTCATCACCTAGAATTTAGAGTGGAGGTCACACACTCACCCACCTCTCTAGGTCGATTTAGTTTATGACCATTCATACTCTTTACACACAATTTTTCTAAAAAGGAAGCGATGACATAATAATTTGAATAACTAGGTTACAACCTTTCCCATGGATTATTCTAACCCCAAGAATAGCCAAGTAATCTACACTAATGAACATACCATCACAATCATTAAGTGACTCCAGTTCAAAAAGCAAGATCTCATCAATAAATGACTTCAATTCAAAAGTAGGATGTCAACAATAAAATACCTCAATCAAAATTATAATCTCATCAATAAATGACAATGAAAAGTATAATCTTCAACAATAAATGACTTCAATTAAAGATATAATAAAAAATCAAATGATCAATCAGATCATATAGGTTAGTCCCAACCTATTTACCTCATTCAATAATCAAGTAAACAACCCAACCAAATAGGTTATTCCCAACCTAGGGTTTCAATGAAATATGATGTAATGATCAAGTGATCATAAACAAATCATAATACCTCTCTTTCAATATACCTCAAATATTCACATGTTTATAATTTTTACTATATTTGTATATAATCTGGAG
The DNA here is from genome assembly GCA_007258455.2 of Sequoia sempervirens. NCBI lineage: Eukaryota > Viridiplantae > Streptophyta > Pinopsida > Cupressales > Cupressaceae > Sequoia > Sequoia sempervirens. The sequence continues at coordinate 239,616 of VDFB02383291.1, read as the reverse complement.
GACATTAGATTTAGAAGAGTTTGTGCTTTTGTACCTACAAGTCCTCTTCTCAATATGGCTTTGGTTTTCTATCTAACGTGAGTCCTCTTCTTGAATTTTGTGAATAGGAATAGACTCTTAATCAAAAAATAAGAAAATCAAGTAATTAGAAAGTACATTTTTCAACCCTAATGTTGAATATTGATATAATAATTAAGTATACACCCTAACCCCAGGGAAAATACTCTCTTCCTACTCTCAAGGAGATATGCGTAATCAATCAACTATAGACTATAAATCATGGTTGGAATAACATTGCAACCTGCCAATGACGACATGTTTATCATGCCATCATTCTCATTATATTACTAACTTCATTATCCCCAAAGGTTTACCTAGCCTCATAAGATAACAAATTCAAGATAACACATCAATGTATATTAATTTCCATACTTCACTTGACTTATGCAGCATATGTAGTCTTAATAAACTAAGTATAGTTCCAATAACAACATAGCCACTTAGATTCCAAAACTTAGTGTATATATAAGTATTCCCAAATAATTTAAGGGTTTCACCAATTCAAGACTTAACCAAGAACCACACAAGATTATCCAATTGAAACTAGGAAATAATCCATGTTAAAAAAATTTTTATCATACATTTAAAACTTCCTTTCCAAACAAAGGCTTTCATAAGAAAATAACCTTTCAAACATAAAATAAAAAGGAATAGAAATCATCATGCCTGTATTAAATGCTCTAATTGATATTACTTCCTCTCTAGCTCAATTCCACCAACCAACTTGCTACTTCTAAGTTCAACCTATCTTCAACCTCTAGCCTCTTACCAATTCTCTCAATAATTGCAAAATCACAAAATAACTTTCTATCTCAAAAGGTTCTTAAATACTGTCACATAAAAAATACAATCGAATAACAATGAAGAATTCTAAATTAGAAGTGTAATAAATGGTAGAGAGAGCACCTCTATATATATACTAAAATATGGAATTGTAATGCTACAAATATGTTATTTAAAATCCTTCACCACTCAAACAACAATCCAAAATGCATCGACTCAACTAATATGTAACTGATTTAAGCTCTCATATTACAACACCTAATAGTCCTCTCATTTCTAGTTTCATAGTTGTATGGATGAGTCGACTCCCTTCTTGTGACAACATAACTCTTTTATTGAGTCAAGGCCCAATAATGCATTACTATAGGTTTCATATTTGATTTGAAAGTCAACTACCCTCACAAATTTCTTTCATCTTTGCATTGAGTGAGTTTTAAGCTTATCTTATGGCTTTACTTGGATATGACATAGGTTTAAGACTTCTATTGGTTTCCAAATTCTATATATTTTAGTCCCACCTTCATATTTCAGCGCCCTTTACTCATGCACAATTAAGACTAAGTTAGTATTGTTGAATCTGCATTCATTTTACTTGCAAAAATTAAACAATAGTTCCTTTACTTGCGCGCAACACGCAAGTCTCTAACTTATTCTTCCTTATGCACTTTAGGCACAACTTTAAGCTTTTTCCTTTATATCATATAAGGCAGTGCTATATCATTGTGCTATGAGTATTACAAATCACTTAATATGTGCTAGTCATAAGATAGTATAATGCTAACTTATGCGCTCATCATAAGGTTTATACTATGGCCTCATACGCTGCCATTTAAAATGCTTTACATGTTTAAATTTTTTACAGTGCATCTAAAACATATCTTCCATAATATGTGTTTGATTTAAACTCCCTTTTCTATGCTAAATATATGCACAACTTGTATGAACCTATTATGCTGGCTTAAGTACCAACCTTTCCCTATATTGTTTGTGCTTCTTATTAGCACTATGTTTACTTATAAACATTTCATAATACAATTCATATATATATATATATTCATATAATCATTCTTTGAAATTTAAATATATTCACAATTATATAAGCATATATATAATATATACATGTACATATATATATAAATGTGTGTGTGTGTATGTATTTATTTATACATGAAAATACATGCATTATTATTTGACTCATATATTCCTCTTCATCGATAAGTATATACACAAAATGTACACACACACACATATACATGTCATAAATGGACAATTTATATCCGCATGCATATTATGTAATCACATGCATGAGTTATTGTTCATACATATATACATATTAAATTCAATGTATATACTTCTCAACATAGATATAGATATGAACACACGAAGAATAAGGACTTTCACTTGACATAAAGACTTAATTACATTTTCCCAATCAAGAACATTCAAATAGTAAGACCATAAATCAATATAAAACATACTCAAACCTTGACAGAAGGTTACTTACCATTTTTTGAACTATTTTAATTCAACTTAGACCAACTAGGATGTGAGTGTGTGATAGCTCAAATAGGCATATTAGGGTTACCAGACCAAGCTCCTTTCCTAAGTGATACTCCCCCTCTCATACATGAGGGCTTGACCCCTTCTTACATCCAAATTAGTGCATCACATAGGTAGTTAGTCATTCACATGAAATATATTTGCATTATCAAAGATTTAACATATTTGCATTGCTATACATATTCACTCATCACATTTCCCATTAACATAAAACATAACCATTCCTTCAAAAGCAATAACATCTTAATGCATATTTTAGTATTTCATTCACCTATCAAACATATTAAAGCCATGATTCACATTTATCATCAATTTCACTCATGGAGGTAAAATTAGCTTGGTAACTATGGAGCATATGATGCAACTAATATTTCCAATTCAATAAAGATCTATGTTTGCATAATATTCTCTTGTGTTATTTTGATATGTTGAACTCTAAGTTGTAGGGCTGGATAGTTCTTATTGGACCTTCATCTGTGACTACACCAAAGTCATATGGAAAAAAATTGTACGCTTGTCCCCCTCACGAATCCATTGATTTATATCCCTCTACTTCCAATAAATTTCTTCCTTCTAAATGATGTTATGTAATTTTCTTAACATGGCTTTTTCCTTACCCACCAAAGTCATCGATGCTCCCAAGTCTAGATCCTTTTGCACCTATCTAAGCGAGTGCTTAAGGGATTTTTTTGAGAAAATATGAGTAAAGGGGGACATAGGGATACCAACCTCTCAAGAAAGGATAGGACTCGAAGAAGAACAAGAGATCTTGGGACCTGAGGGAAAAACCAACTCCAACACTGATTGAGGAGGAAAATCAAGGGAGCACCTTCTATCCTAACAGGGGGAGGGAGAGCTTATTTTTCCCCTTATTAGGTAGTTGAAACCTTTGACACCTACTTAGGAAAAGAATTGCAAAGGTGGCCAACAGAAGAGAAAAATTGAAATAAAAGAGAAAATTTTCATATTCAATGGCTTGAGACTAGATACCAAGCAGAGACTCTAGAGTGATTGAGGAAGGAATCACTTTATTGGGTTCAATGCTCATGCAAAAGTGAGTGAACACCTACCTGGACTGTTCCTTGGTGACATATTCCAAAGAGATAAATTTACCAAAAGAGTTAGCCACACCCACAATAATCTCCTCATCTAAAAATTCTAGGGGAAGCCCTAGGAGCTGCACCCAAGTTGGGAGGGAAACCACCAAATGATCAGAAAGGTCAAACCAGAGTGTCATTTGCACAGACAAAGAATCAAGGACCACTAGTTAAAGTCTTCAAATAGTCTTCCTGAAGGGTGAAGGTGAAGCATTAAAATCCCTTAGGGAGAGTAAAGATGGAAAAGTAACCCCTAATAGGTCATCAAGAGGATGCCCATTTCTGAACATATTCAATGTTAGGATGCTTTCCCACAAACCTTCTAATAAGGGAGTTCTCCATTTTAGCTAGGGAATGATTGATCGATGGGTCCTTAATTTTTATAGTAGTCCCTTCATTAGAATGCAGTATCTATACACCATCAAAGTAGACCTTCTTGGTACTAGTGAAAAGAGCTTTCCAATTTGGTAGTGAGGGTACCTTTTGAGAAGTAGGGGAAGCAATAGGTGACAACCCACAAGACCTATGACTACCTTTGGGAAGCACACCTTTCCTGGTAGAACCACTAGAGACATCACACACCAAAGGCTGAGAACCAAGAGATTCTTGCCCAACTCCAACATCTCTCATGCCACTCATTTTTCAAAATTTGGTCTTTAATTATTGTTTACTCTAGAGTGAAATTATAAATTATGTTAATACCTGAAAGAATTTTGTATTCATCTTATGATATTTCTCATATCATTTTGAAAATAGAAATAATTGTTAATTTGGACACATTTCTCATAATGCATCTATTTTCATACAAACCAAAATAACGAATATAGTATTTTATTGAAATGCCATCAATATGAAGGGAAATCATTTTTTATAGAATTATTCTTCATGTGTGGCAAATAGAATTCTTTATTTTTTTAATAAAATTATTTGGATTAGAAAATACAATATGAATATAAGAATAAAATAAATATATAAACTCTATGTTTTATAAAGTTTACTCTAAGACCCACATTCTTGCAAAATTTTATTCCATGTTGAATTTTTAATGATGAGAAAATTTACTCAATAATTTGTGTCTAATGAAATATTTCCATATGAATTGGAAAGAAAAGCATACCACATGTGGAATATTTAAAGGATATTTGTACATGTTGACAATACCATATATAATGAAATCTAACCTAATTTTCCTTGTGTCTAGAACTGATTTATACTTCCACCTCTTGGCGTCCCAAACAATTTTCATTATCTTCTATAACAAACCTATGTTGATTATAAAAAATAAAAAAAGTATGATATTTCAAAAATAAAATTTACATATTTAAAAAGCTAAGATAGAGGGATATTTTTATATAATTTTACTCAAAATCAAGGTATCTAAAGTGGATTTAGTTATAGTGAAAAAAATTCATTTATGTGGTTTTAGGGGGAGATGGCACTAGATAGATTCCACATCAAAGAGTTTTCACTAACCCACTTTTAGGTGAAGTCCATTCATGTATATGTGGTATACATGAACACTCCTCTTAAAGACAGTTTGCACATGCACATCCACTCACCCTCTAACTACCATATACATTTTAGTTATGTATACTTTATAACTACTCTTATTTTTGTCCTACATACCATACATGCATGTAAGGAAAATAGAGAAGAGGGTATAAGAGAAAGGAGAGGGGAGGCAAAATTTTAATTAATTTTTACTATTACACCATTATAAATAATATAAAATATGGTAAACTTGCTTTTGTTGAAATTAAATGGTCTCACAAAGAGTCTACTATGGATCAAATTTTGTAGAGTGAAAAAGCTTGATACTATTAAGGGATGTGGATAAAATCATGGCCTAGGTAAATGTGGAAAAATGAACCTTGTATCTATATTGAAAGATTTATAATTTAATTAATAAACCAATACCATAGTTGCAAAAAATGAATTATTAGATGTTTCCAACTTACCAATAAAGTAATATAAAATATGCTTAAAAAGTTAGAAAAAAAGTGAACTATGCTTGTCTAGAGAAAACAAGGCCGATTTGAATATAATAAGGGCTCAAAAATATACAAATCCAACACAATGCGCACTCTTGCTTGTTATTTACATGGAGATAGGTCATAATCATGATGGGATTCTTAGCCTTGGACTATTGGAAATTTGAAATGTGCAATAAGGGGATGTGTTCAAATTCATGATTTTGTCAATGAGATAAAGTAACAACTGTGATCCATTCAAGAGTGGAAAATATTCTATGAAATGTATTAAGACTACTTTGAGAAGAGTGTTGAGATATTAAAAAATATATTGGATCAAATGTTAGGTCAATGTGGATAGTAGAAAACCCAAAATACACTATAACTATACAATAAATTCATTCACACAAGTAACATCAATTGAGAGGGAAAAACTATAAGGACATTTAATTTTCTCCTCTATAAATTTAAAGTGCAAATCCAAAGAAATAAAAATAAAAATATTGAAAGTATTGATTCCTATTATTCTGGATCCAAAATATTGAGAATTTTTAAAAAATTATACAATATCTTTAATAAGAAAATTATAATTCAATATATTAAAGATAAAACATAATATCTATATTATATTTTAATTGAATTTCAAAATTAAATTTACCAATAATATGTTTGACTAAAATATATGATAAAAACTATTAATTTAAATAAAATTTAAGATTATTATAATAAGTATTTACTGACCTAAATAATATCAAGGAGAACATTCAACATTAAACTATCCTGTTATAGTTTTATCCCTCAATTACAAGTTAAAATTTTATCATTTCATTACATGATATGACCCATTTAAAATATATGTAAACTAAAATTAATAAGATGCCTATATAAATTTAAATGAACCATTTAATCCTGCACATCAAATAAATATAGATAAAATAGAAAAGTATCTTTTGAAGATTGCTGACATAAAATCACAAAGTATCTCTTGAAGATTAATGCTCACATAAAATCACCGCCTACGTTGTAAGACATTAAGATAGAAAGAAGTAGAATGATATTGTTGCCTTTTTGGTCCTCTGAAGACGAGGTTAATCTTAGCAAGTTTCTAAAATACCTTCAAACTAATTTTCATGCATGGAATGTTTCAATCAAACTAATCTTCATGCACGGAATGTTTCAATCTGTAATTCTAAAATCATGGAGACGTTTATATAAAGTTTCTAAAATGCGTAATTCTGATACACTCTATATATACAAAGTACATCCACTCGATATATACAAAGTATTGACGGAGTACATGCACTCGGCTCGTCTGATAAAAGTGCAAGAGTGGGATGGCAGGAGACAAAAGAAAACGAATAGTGGATGTAGATTATGAATCTCCTGCCAAAAGAAAGCGGCAATGGGGAGATTATGAAATGGCAAGAGAAGTAGATTATGAAATGGCAAGAGAAGTAGATTATGAAGTAATAGATGTTATGGAGAGGTTAGGAACGATGATGACAGATTTTAAAATGGCAATGGAAATAGATGATGGAGGTAAGTGAATTGATAATCTTGTAAACTGTAGTTAAGTCAATTGATAGCTATTGATATTCTGCATTTTCTTTTTGATGAGTTTTGCAGTGTCCCAGTGGAAGCCTCTTCAATGGAGGTATTTAGACTGCAGAGTAAAGTTAAAAGGTGTAATGCCATGGAGTCGAACTCAAAATGTATGCTGGGTTTATTAAAATGGATAGTAACCATGTGTCAATAAACATGGTTGTTGTAAACGAATTGTATTATAGACATATAAGGATTATGAATTTGTGTACAGAGCATGTCAATAAAAACTTAGCTATTGTTTTTTAGTAACATAGCAAGGAATCTCGGATTAGTACAAGTAAATAGAAAATTCCACCTTTGGCTCACAACTTTGCTTCAGTATTTTAAAGTTTCTCTTTTGTAAAGGAGAAAAATAAATTGTGTTAAGTTTTTTTTAATTATTAATTTTAGTATGTCAGATTGGCTCATCACTTCAGCCATTCAATTTTAATGTATTTTTTAATATTAATAAATTTTAATGCATGTGATCGATAATTTTGTATGTGTTTGATTTATTATGTTTCAAATAAACAAGTATATTTATTGCTGGTAAACAAATTATCATAGCAATCATGTTAATACAGTGGAAATCATGAAAAATTACCAATGACCATGGCTGTTGACGTTTAAGGAGTCTGGAGGAATCCTATAAATCAGTGTACCTTATTGTGTTATAGGCAAGGCTTGTAAATTGGAATGAATCTGCTAGGCCTGATCGCTTTGTAAATGATAAAATGCTGAATAGAAGTGACTTGATGGTAATACAACATTTTGTTCCAGAAAAAGATTTATTGCCTTCAGATATTGTTGTTCACACGTTATAGCTCATTAATCGTTATGAAAATTCTGTGGTATGTTTCCCTTGACTTCAAGAATAAGAAAACATGTGATTATGCCTGTTGATAATCTTTCTCTGCGGAGATATTTCTTACAGTAATGTGCTTGATATGCCACTAGATTTTAAGTTGAATGGAAATGGCCGGATTTTATTATTTTTCTTTATCATGCATCATGGAGAACATTGGGCAAGTATTTTTCCTTTGCATGGAACTTATAGTTAAGTTTGATACCCAAGTGCAGACAGTTTTTATCACTTATAGTGGAGCCTATTTCACAATTTCACAAGTGCTATTTTAGGGATTCTATTTCAAGATTACCTAATTTTGGGATAATATATCCCATGTTAAAATATCTAAATGCTTAAGAATATCTCAAGAGGTCTAGTTAATTATACTGTGATTAATGATAAACAAGAAAAACATTTAATGTTATTTTTTTAATACTTTTAGAAGCTGTCACTCAAGTCCTTTGAAATTGGCATTCATTGGAATTATGCACCTCCCCAAACTTTGTAGCAACAGGACTTGTGAAGGTCTTAGGCAGCAAAAGACCTTTTACTTTACATATATTACATTTGCATTTGCCCTATTGTTTGAGTCTTTTTTCTTTTGTATTCGTGATTGCATTGCTTTATAGAACATGCCTCCTCCTATATTAAGCAATGCCATTTCTGCATTTTACAAGCTATTTCCACTGTTCATGACTACTTTTTGTACATATATTTACTTGCAGGACATGCAAGTGCATTTAGCTGGCTTATCTGCACTTGTTCTAACATTTTGTTTTGTACGAATGACATCACTTTCTGCAGTTTTCCATAGTCAATGACTAAAGCATATTGTTAACCTTACCAGGTCTTGTCTTGTTCAAATCTCCTTTATGTAGTTCCTTCGGTAGGTGCATGTACAAAATGCAGCATAAGCATTCTAAATACTAGTTGGCATTAAATAACTACCAAGGATTATTCTTGGTATCCCTTTGACTTGAACAACTTAACAAACCTCAATATTAAAGATTTAACTGACCTTGGGACTGCAATTGTTGATCACAACAAGGTCAGAGGTTTTAGTTTTATTTCAATTTTGTTGGGGAAAATTTATTGGTGTATTTTAATAGGGATTTAATTTTGTGACAATGGACTACTTTTTTGTCATAAACGGATAATTGATATCCTCATGCATATTATGTAATCATATGCATGACTTATTTTTCATACATATATACATATATAAATTCAATGTATATACTTCTCAACCTAAATATAGATATGAACACATGATGAATAAGGATTATCAATTCACATAAAGACTTAATTACATTTTCCCAATCACAAACATTCAAATAGTAAGAACATAAATTAATACAAAACATACTCAAACACTAATAGAAGGTTACTTACCATTTTCTGAACTATCTTAATTCAACTTAGACCAACTAGCATGTGAGTGTGTGATAGCTCAAACAAGCATATTAGGGTTACCAGACCAAACTCCTTTCCTAAGTGATACTCCCGCTCTCATACGTGAGGGCTTGACCCCTTCTTACATCCAAATTAGTGAATCACATAGGTAGTTAGTTGTTTACATGAAATATATTTGCATTATCAAAGCATTAACATATTCACTCATCACATTTCCCATTAGCATAAAACATAATCATTCATTCAAAAGAAATAACATCTTAATGCATATTTTAGTATTTCATTCACCTATCAAACATATTAAAGTCATGATTTACATTTATCATCAATTTCATTCATGGAGGTAAAATTATCTTGGTAACTATGGAGCAAGTAATATTTTCAATTCAATAAAGATCTATGTTTACATAATATTCTCTTGTGCTATTTTTATATGTTGAACTCTAAGTTTTAGGGATGGATAGTTCTTATTGGAACCTCATCTATGACTACACCAAATTCATATGGAAAAAAATTGTATGCTTGTCCCCATCATGAATCCATTGATTTATATCCCTCTACTTCCAATAAATTTCTTCCTTCTTAATGATGTTATGTAATTTTCTTCACATGGATTTTTCCTTAGCCACCAAAATCATCAATGCTCCCAACTCTATATCCTTTTGCACCTATCTAAGCGATTCCTAGGTTTGAAAAAGAACAAGAGATCTTCGGACTTGATGGAAAAGCCAACTCCAACACCGATTGACGAGGAAAATCAAGGGAACACCTTCTATCCTAATAGGGAGAGGGAGAGCTTATTTTTTCCCTTATTAGGGAGTTGAAATCTTTGATGCCTGCTTAGGAAAACTATTGCAAAGGTGGCCAACAAAAGAGAAAAATTGACAAGATAGAAAAATTTTCATATTCAATGGCTTGAAACTAGTTACCCAACATAGACTCCAAAGTGATTGAGGAAGGCATCACTTTATTGGGTTCAATGCTCATGCAAAAGTGAGTGAACACCTATGTGGACTATTCCTTGGTGACATGTCCCAAAGAGATAAATTTACCAAAAGAGTTAGCCACACCCACAATAATCTCATCTAAAAATTCTAGGGAAAGCCCAAGGAGCTACACCCAAGTTGGGAAGGCAACCGCTAGATGATCAAAAAGGTCAAACCAGAGCACCATTTGCATAGACAAAGAATCAAGGACCACTAGTTAAAGTCTTCAAATAGTCTTCCTGAAGGGTGAAGGTGAAGCATAAAAATCCGTTAGGGAGAGTAGAGATGGAAAAGTAACCCTTAATAGGCCATCAAGAAGTTTCCCATTTACGAACATATTCAATGTTAGGATGCCTTCCCACAAACCTTCTGATAAGGAAGTTCTCCATTTTAGCTAGGGAATGATTGATCAATGGGTCCTTAATTATTATAGTAGTCCCTTCATCATAATGTAGTATCTATAAACCATCAAAGTAAACCTTCTTGGTACCAGTGAAAAGAGTTTTCCAATTTGGTAGTGAGGGTACCTTTTGAGAAGTAGGGGAAGCAACAAGTGACAACCCACAAGACCTGCAACTACCTTTGGTAAGAACACCCTACCTCGTAGAACCACTAGAGACATCACACATCAGAGGACAAGAACCAAGAGATTCTTGCCCAACTCCAATATCTCTCTCACCACTCATTTTTAAAATTTTTGTCTTTAATTGTTGTTTACTAGAGTGAAATTATAAATTGTGTTAATACCCAAAAGGATTTTTTATTCATCTTATGAAATTTGTTATATCATTTTAAGAATAGAAATAATTGTTAATTTGGACACATTTCTCATAATGCATCTACTTTCATACAAACCAAAATAACGAATATAGTATTTTATTAAAATTCCATCAATATGAAGGGAAATCATTTTTTATAGAATTATTTTTCATGTGTGGCAAATAGAATTCTTTATTTTTTTAATAAAATTATTTGCATTATAAAATACAATATAAATATAAGAATAAAGTAAATATATAAAACCTATGTTTTATAAAGTTTACTTGAAGACCCACATTCTTGTAAAATTTTATTTCATGATGAATTTTTAATGATGAGAAAATTTACTCAATAATTTGTGTCTAATGAAATACTTCCATGTGAATTGGAGAGAAAATTATACCACATGGAATATTTAAAGGATACGTATATATGTTGAAAATACCATATATAAGGAAATCTAACCTAATTTTCTTTGTGTCTAGAAATGGGGCATACTTTTTTATATAAAATGCTAAACCAACATGTGGTCCATAATTGAAACATTTGTTTATCCTTCCACCTCTTGATGTCTCAAACAATTTTTATTATCTTCTATAAAAAATCTATGTTGATCATAAAAAATTAAAAAACATAATATTTTATAAATAAAATTTACATATTTAAAAAGATAAGATAGAGGGCTATTTTTTTATTTAATTTCACTCAAAACAAAGGTATCTAAAGTGGAATGTTAAAATGAAAAAACTTAATTTTTTTAGTTTTAGGGGTTAATGGCACTAGATAGATGCCACATCAAAGGGTTTTCACTAATCCACTTTTAGGTGAAGTCCATTCATATAAATGTGGTATACACAAACACTCCTCTTAAAGATGGTTTGCACAAGCATCCACACACCCTCTAACTACCATATACATTTTAGTGGAAGCGGCTATCCAGCCCCTAGAATGCACCGGAGCATAGATGCCTCCCATACCCTCATAACTGCAATTCCTCATTTCTTAGTAACTTAACTCGTCTTCAAAGTTTAGTTCACTATTGCATGGTTTCGAAGACACAAAACTAGTGGAAAAGTAAGATTTTTGAGATGACTCGCAGTAATTTTAGTCTAATTTTTTGTTCTTTCTGTTTTAATCACTCCTTTTCTTGGCGCCAAATTTGATCTGCCTTTTTTCCCAACGCCAGCTAATTTAGGGAACAAATGGTCCCTGCAACCATGGCGATTTTATCATTTTTTTCTCATCGAAAAGAATATATCAAAGTCATTACGTAGTATTTTTTGTTACCGACTGCAAAGGTTCATCCAGAATTATATATTTGAGTGGGTCTTTTAATTTTCCATTGGGTGTTTGCTAACAACCTCCTCACACAATGCATTGGTATTTTGAAAATCTCAAATTGTCAAATAGGGGAGAGGGGCCCATAATGGAGCGGGTTCTAATAGTGGGGATAGAAGTAGTCATCAGTGGACTCCATAGTGAAGCATCTTAATATCTAATTGCAAAACACTTTTTATCCATAAAATACACAAACTGACAAATCAAGTGATTCCACATTAGTGCACCAATAAAACATGACCTAGTGCACCACTATCGGTCTCACTTTTTTTGTCCCATTTTGGATACCTCAACAAATAGCATGTTGATGTGGCATCGTATTTGATGATGTGACCCTAAAAAAAAATATAAAAGCACGAGAGTTGTCAAATAAACTATTGTTTAAAATTGGGAGTGATTTGAAAATTTCACATTAGATTTTGAGAAACTCGAAGTTAGGGTGCTCCACTATAGGCCCCTCTCCCTAGTATGGTCACCTCAAAAGTGGTTTGCATTTTAGAATCTTCTTGTCATTGGCCTTAACATCAACTTCTCTAGTTAATCGATGACTTTCATCTTTACCTATGGAAATTTTTTAACTAATGAAATATTCAAAAAGCAAATTGTCTCCATCTAGAGTATTTACAAGATCAAATTCTACATTCCACATATTTTAATCTCAAGGCTTCAAACATTCTTTGATTTACCATTTAATTTTGATGGAGCCATAACTTTGAAGTTGATTTTGGTGGCATTTTTCTGACAAGTCTAAAATAAAATGTTTGAGTGCCCACATCAAACACCATTTATTTATCTATTAACTATATCCATCCTATGATTTAGTATACCCCATCATGTAATAGCAAAGTTAAGGTAAGAATTTTTACTTGATAAATAAATTTTCAAGATAGTCACAATTAATATTTTAAAATAAATGTTCTATTAAGTTACAAAATCATATATACAAAACAATGCTCAAATGTAATTAAAATGTGTCGACATAAAAGATTTATGATAGGTTAAGGTGCACTAATCTTCAATACATTTGAGATACAATTATTTGAAGTTAGGGTTACAATTTATAATATTTTTAAAGGAGCCACTTCAAGTTATCTCTCAAAATAAGAGAGAACTAATTAATCAATTGTATTATAATTGAATAGAAATTGCTATAATTGATAATTGTTATGATGATAGATGTTTTACGTATAGAATTTTGTCTAATAACCTTAAAGTTAAGGTAAATCCAAACCTTACAAATTCATATTACATTAATTATCAATTACAATTATTCAAAAAATTACCATTTAATCTAAGACACATGTTATTATGCATCACAATTTAATTACTCCATGATTCTATGTACACATAATGATATTGTGCTAGTTGTAAAACACAAAAATTCTTTGATTCCTATTATTCTTTGAACAATGAAAAAGACCAACTTGTAGGACTATAAAATTTATGCATATTTGATACCTTGCATGTTCATGCATCCATCCATTTGTTATTTTGATTAGTGACAATCCTTGGTGATACCATGTTTGCATAATGGAACTCAAATTCAATTTTTATAGCTGCTTTTCTAACATGTTTATAAGATTTGATAAAGGGGCAATCAAATCCAAGATCTTGATAAGAGTGGCCATATTTGCAAAGTTGCATAGACAATTGATATGATAGCTATTCCAAAAATAGAGTAGGTAATACAATTAAATACTCAAGGGTGAGCTATAATTTTGTATATAAAAGGATGTTCCTGTGAACATGCAAGCAATGTGGGACAAAGGAGAAAGTACATTTAGTACAATTTTCCACCAAACTAGGAAAGTACAACCACAATTATTAAATATAGATACTAGGTACCATGAAAGGGCTTGATGCAGATATGATTTCAATCCAAGTGTAGATTTAAACTAATTAGAACTTGGTACTCCTACAAAAAGTGATAAAATAAGAGATGATTGAATCGAATTTGAGAACATGAACTACAAAATATACAACAAAAAAAGTATTTAGAGGAGAAATAATGTGAGTACTTGAATATACCCTCATGATATTCAAAGAAGAAGATGCAACTCTATAAGAGTTGTTATTAAAGAAAAGGAAATTTTCTTCAATGGTGCCCCTAAGATCCTTAAGCTGAGACTCTACAAATAAATGAGAAATTTTCTATACATAGTCATCAATATGAAGTCATTTTTGTGGGCTTGTGCAGTCATGCTAAAGAGAGTCATTAGTGTTTGATGGAAAAAATAGGATAATTTTCATAGCATTAATGGATTACTCATGAAAATTATGTGTGCTTAACAACCCTAGAAAATATAATGATTATATGAAGGTTGATTGGGGTCTACAAACAATTTCTAGATGATGATATAAGTAATATAAGAGCACATAGTATGCTTGATGTGATGTCTCACATGTCTAGGAATAGTACAATGAAGTAGTCTATATACTAGGTTATTATTGTGATGCCATTTAGATTCTCTTGAAACCTCTTATGAATGATTCCATATAGAGTGAGTAGGAGATCCATTTGTATACAATGATTTCATTATCACTTATCACAATTAAACACATCCCCTATTTGCACTACTTTAATAAACTGCTTCAAAAAATAAAATTTGATCCCACCAAACTAATTTCATAGACACATAAAATTCATTATTGGGACTTAAAATAATGAAAATCTAACACCTCTATCAATTTGACCAATAAAAAAATTAATACTTTCACTTAGTTACCCAACACCTACTACCCAAATGGTCACCGTTATGCACAAATATTAAATGACACATAGTCGATAAGCACTTTCTTAATACTATTGAAATGGTTAATGTCCTACCATTGGGGGTGAAATTCATCAATGATCAAGCACAATATTAATGTTATAGTCAATAAATGATCATGTGACATAGTTAGAAAATATCAATTATCCTATATACAACTACTTGTAGGAAGTCACCATTTACATATTGTGAAGGAGGAGACTTTCTACTCCCAAGTCCCAAGATGAACATGGTCTAAAGGGAGTGAATTTCCCTTGATCACCTTAGACTATCTAATAAGATAAAAAGCAATAAAGCTCAAGTGACAAGGTAAAAAGATGAGAATTCCAAAATCAGAAAGAGTAGGTCATGATGGTCTTCTAGGAAAACTAGCAAGCTCTCGAACAAGGATTATTTCATGGCACATGGATGAAAATACAACACACTAGTTCCCAAAGGAACGTTGGCATCTCATATGGACCGAAAAATGAGAATGTCACAAAAAACAAGGTGTCTACTAACAATCTAATTGCTAAGAAATTTTAAGAATGTGGGAAAATAACATAAAGTAACATGACTAAGATAAGGTAAACTAAATGAAATATAAATGATAAAGTGAGTGAATAAGAGAAATAAAGTGCCCACAAAATGTCTAAGATTGAAGCCTTTAACAAAGCTCCAACTTTAACACTTGCACACATAGAAATGTTAGAAAATGTTGGGGTTGTTTAGGGGCTTTCCTCAATCAAACCCTTATTGTTGTGTTCCCACTTCCACAGACAGCTAGATAGATAAATAGATAGGATAGAAAATAGACAAGATAATATATTTTCTCAGTCAAACCCCTATTTCTATGTTCCCACTTCCACGAACAGCTAGATAGATAAATAGATAGAATAATAAATAGAAAATCAAATAGACAAGATAATAGACAAAATGATAAAATGCATAGACAAGGGATATGAGAAATCCCAAGATGCTCAAAGATAGAATATAGGAGATATGTTAACTACAAGGCTTAAGGGATCCAGAGAGAGAGAGAGAGAGAACTGTGAGAGCCAAGAAAGTAGTAGAGAGCATTGTGACAACTTTAGAGTGTTGTAGCTAGCAAGAGAGTTGTCACACAAAGGTAGCTGCTAAAAAGGGATCCTAATCATCTTGAGAGGCAAAAAGACTGATGCAAGGGCTAAAATGAGTCAACACAAATACTAGGGGAGAGGACACTAAAGTGTATGCAAAAATGTAAGTGAAAATGCAAGCAGTAAAATTTTACAACACTACAGATATATAAAAAGGTCCTTGATTATATGGTAAGGAGTTAATAACTTGAGCTAGGCTATCATGATGGTATTTATAAAGCAGGGCACTAACACAAAATATGATGCAGGGACTTCCAGAGGTCATAACTTTTGACTTTGGTGTCTGATTGGGCTAAAATTTTATAGGCAGCTTCATTATGAGGAGTTTTGTGCATATTCAATTGAGTAGATGGGTGCCATATAAATATTTTTTAGGGCCAATTTCTTTCATCTTGGCCCTGAAAAATTAGTTTTTTGTGTTTTTTTCAGGTTTCTTGTGTTTATTACAACTTTTAAAAAATATAAAAAAACTTGTATGTTTGACCACCTTAACTTGATAAAAAATTCATGAAATTAATTTTCTTTAATCCTATAGTATGCAAAGCATAGAATGTGATACATGTTTCAGATTCAAAAAATGTGATATTGTTTGAAAGCTATAGATTTTTTTCAATCAGCCTATCAATTAGAACTTTAGTCATAAATCAAATAGAAAATAAATAATAATTAATTATTAAATTCAAAGTAAAGCATAATTTATATTGGTGGAAAGTTGAGAATCTCTTTTAAAAACCCTTTTCATTTCATCAATTTTGGGTAAGAAAAAAGTCATCAGCCACATACCTTACACATACCCATCATATCGCCACTTTTTTGCCCATCATGATCCTATACATACCCAATCTAGTAAATTATATGGAGTGAATGGGGATGTAATAGTGAATTTTGCGTACCCATGTCAATTACATTTTTTTGTGTCAATTTTGAGATAATGGATTAATATATTTACATATTAATATCTGACACAATCTTATACAAAGTTGGATTATTCTCTAATCTTTCACATATATGAATTTACATAAATTCTTACACTTTAATGCATATTTTACCATATGGATGTGTATTTTATTCATTACGTCTTTCCATACACTTATTTGTACATACCGTCACGTGCAAGTGATGGTACTTATATAGGAATATACAGAGGAACAATGTACATTTGAGAACATAAATAGGGACACTATTTTTTGAGTCATAAGAGGATTCACACATATACTTCTCAACAAGAGATTAGATGAATGAGATTCTAGCATGCATATAAAATTCAAAACCTAAAAAGATGGATACTTAATTATAACCCATTAGATGAGCTAATTGGCTATATAAGAATATATAATAATAACTATATAAGTAAATGATGATGTTGATGAATGATTGGAGTGCTTAAGATGGGAGGCTTAGAACTAATGGAATATTCTTAATTACAAACACACCTTATAATTATTCAAATATAAGTATACATTACCAAAAAATTAGTTATTTATGTAAACGAATTAATCAATTAGTATATAAAATATTAAAAATATTGAATCAATTAGTAACTAATAATACAATGGATCAACAACTATGAACCTAATTATAATTATATTAAGTATAATTAGGCTAATGAGCCATTTTTTTTAATATAAAATGTATGTTGAAAGTACAATAAATTGTACTGATTATCCATAATAGTGTTGAACATGGTCCTCCATAACAATGTCATTGAAACTTGTAAATTAAATAGTTTAGTTATTAAATTTATTTAAAAATTAAAAATAAAAAATTGTTAGAAAATTATTTCATAATTTATGTACACTCTCTAGCTTGCATTACATCCATTGTTGTTTGTTTCAGTAAGATCAATAGAAAATGTTAACCTATGTTTCAAAAGTTTGGTTGATCATCTAAAGCTGCAATGACATGCATATTTAATAAATCAACATACATAAAATATTAAGTGTAACATTACAATATATACTTAATCAAAATAATCTTAAAATTCTAAATTATTTGGAATGATTTTTTATATAGAAAAATGATTAGAAATATGACTTGGGGAATATCGAATGAATATATTTAATAGTTAGAAAATTACCATTACTAGTTTACATTTCATTGATTTTTATTTGGTTTAGATCAATAGAGAAGGGCAAACGCTGCCTTTGATTATTATCCTGATCATCCAAACAACAATGACATATTATTAACATGTGATGTAAGAGCAATAATTATTTCTATGTAAAATACTAAAATAATTTTGAATAAAATAACTCACTAGGTTATTTCCTGATGATAACCCTTTCTTCTTGTATTGATATGCCTGAATGATTGAAGACATTTTTCTTTTGCTTCCTACCACCTATGTATGGGAATAAAATTTCACAATATTATGGTCCTCAACATGAAGTAAATAGTGATAAATCTTTTGGATAGTAAAAATAAAACTTAATGTTATTTTCCAAGCACAGTGTAATGAATCTCATCATCCTAGATAATTCGATACTATAAGAAAAAAATAAATTCTAAATATTCTTTAAATTGGCAATATTATTGAACTATTTTGTTTACTATCTCAAGGGCTAATCCTTTATACAAAAAAATAGATTGTCAAAATGGGAGATTATCAAGTATTTGATCTTGTTCCCCTCTTCACCATTGGCATACCATTCACCCTTCTTAGGATCATACACCCTTTCTTCCCCTTGCATCTTGGGATCAAGTTACAACCTAATCCCTAAATTCCTAACTCTGGACCTTCAAAATTATTAATGCTAACTTAAAAGGTGAAAATTATACAAATTAAATTGTGACTTTCAATTTCCTATGTCACCCTTGTAATTACACCCTTTGACATGTGAATCCCTAGAATCCCATCATATTGCATCCTTCGACATGTAAATCTTAGAACCCTAACATTCAAAATAGAAACCACACTTATTTCCTTCCATGACTGAAGATGCCATTAGTGGACTCAACTGAATATGATAATAATAAGGAAGAATTTGAAACAATTATTAACATGTGAGGATCCCATGTCAGGAATTCAATTTATATACAATTTAGAAACCTCATAATTCCTCATGTTTTATTAGTTTATCAATCAAAATCTAACCCCAATTTCTCATGGTTTGAGCACTCATGTTCACCTATTTGATTTAAGGAGTAAAACCCTTAAATGAAATCCCTTTGGTTCATGACACAACTTCATGTACAGATAAATTTATGGCACAGAGGTTATGTATTTATGTGTTTTATAATATATTCCAATATTTTGCTACACATTTTTTGAATGCAAATTTTCTCCACTATTTTAGTTGACTTCCAATTTTATATGTTTTTTATTCTACTTTATTTTTTGTGGGTATTTTCATATTTCATAAATTTTTTTGTTCAGATCTATTACAACATTCTTGATCGCATTTCACATGAATATTATGGTTGTGTTCATTTGTGTTGATTCTATAGAGGGTGTAGTCTAGTAGAGACCACTCCATATTCTAGGTGTTTCCATACCTAATTAGGATGATATAGGTAATTATGTAAATATCTTGAGGATCACATTTGATAACCTATTATTATTTTTTATTATTTGTCACCATATTAATTATAAAAAAATTAAAAATTATTTCTAATGATAATTTTAAAATAACATACAATAATTCTTTGAGTAGGAATTAATTATTTAAGTCGATTTGAATATGCAATGTCTCTTGTAACTTTGATTTACACAAATATGTGTAGATATCTCTTTATATTAGATTCCTATGAACATTTCTCCTTTTTAATTAATAATTATGTTTCCCAATCACATAGGTACTTCTCTTAAGTGGTTGAATGATGAAATCATTTATTAAATCACATTCTCTAAGTTCCCTATTAGATAGGTGTTGTATACTCTAAAACACTAGAATCTTGCATACTTTAGTGATATTAATTTTGCCCCATAATTTGAGATCTTGTGTCAAAAAAATAAATATATAGCTACATTTTTATGGATTCCCAAGTTGCATATGCTATATATAAAAGTTTAAGGATTCAAGTCAAGAAATGCAAATTTACATTGATTCTTGGTTGCATATGCAACTTATTGATATCATCTTATAAGACTTTTGTAGATATTTAATATCAACACATGATACATTTAATAGTAAGTTTAGATCTAATATATGCATTGAGATTTATTTCAACATCTACAAGGACATTGATGACAAAATATTTCCTGACAAGAAATCATTATATTGACTGCTGTAACCATTAATCTGATCAAAATTGTCCATTTTATTCAGCAAAAATTTGACAGCATTTCAATCAATTAGCTATTGTGAGAACCTAAATATCTAATTTATTTGATAAAAAAATTTCTCTTTGTGATTGTTAACTATTTGTCAAAATAGTTAAACAATGCTTTAAAAGAACAATCTAAAATTTAATATTTTTTTGTCATCAATTTGCTCATTTTTCTTTCAGTTTGTTAATATTATCGTTCAAATAATTATGCAAATTTTGAGCATTATTTGAGAAAGTAACATTTGAATAAATCAATAACCTAAATAGTTCTCTTGTTTCTTTTTTTTATTAATTTTAGATTTCACCCCATCATAACTATTTTAATATTTGTCCTACACTGATTTTTTTCCCTGTTTGGTGGGCGAATCTATTCGAAAAGGAAATTGTTAAGGAATTCATGACCTACTCTGATATAGGAAATAGATCAGTTGATGGTTGGAATGTATTTTCCTTTCATCTTGCCAAAATCATTTGATATAATACTAAAATCCTATGAATGTTGATATACTGCAACATCCACTTATCTACTGAGTTGTATTAAGTAAAATTCATTCTCACATCCAACCCCTTCAATTTCAGATCTCTGTTGACCATCTGTTGCAAACAGTATTATAGTTTGAAATGCTCTGATATGCGTATATGTGAATGTGGAAGCATACAGTAAGCATGCAAACTATTTCATAGAATGCTTACAGCCAAACTGCACAGCCTACGCCAACATCCTAATCGCTGAAAAACAAGCACTGAGAACCCTCTTCTACTCTGTAAATCATCATCTTCATTGGCGCCAAGAAAAGGAGATTGAAAAAGAGAAAAAGGAAACATAGACTAAACTTGCCGCGAGCAATTTCAAAGCTTTGATTTTTTCCACAAGGAACTGCAGTTTTTTTTGTTCAAAACGGTGTTGCAGTGAACTGTAGTTGTCTCTACAACACGATGAGTGAAGTTGCTGAGAAATGACGAACTGCAGTTAAGTCTCTGAAGAGCAAAGAACTGCGGGGTGTGTTAACTGGTTGAGGAATGGGAAAAACAACAGTTATAGTGTATGGCCATCCATCCCCATAAGTGCATTCTAGGGGCTGGATAGCCGTTTCCCATTTTACTTATATATACTTTATAACTACTCTTATTTTTGTCCTACATACCATACATGTATGTAACGAAAGTAGAGAAGAGAGTATAAGAGAAAGGACAAAATTTTAATAAATTTTTAATATTATACCATTATAAATAATATAAAATATGGTAAAGTTGTCTTTGCTGAAATTAAATGGTCTCACAAAGAGTCTACTATGGATCAAATTTTCTATAGTGAAAAATCTTTATGCTACTAAGGATGTGGATAAGATCATGCCCTAGGTAAATGTGGAAAAATGAACCTTGTATCTATATTTAAAGATATATAATTTAATTAATAAACCCATACTATAGTTGCAAAAAATGAATTATAAGATGTTTCTAACTCACCAATAAAGTAATATAAAATATTCTTAAAAAGTTAGAAAAAAAGTGAACCATGCTTGTCTAGAGAAAACAAGGCCAATTTGAATGTAGTGAGGGCTAAAAAATATACACATCCAACACAATGTGCACTATTCCTTGTTATTTAGATGGAGATAGGTCATAATCATGTATGGGATTCTTAGTCTTGGACTATTGGAAATTTGAAATGTGTATTAAGGAGATGTGTTCGTGTTCATGATTTTCTCAATGAGATAAAGTAACAACTGCGATCCATTCAAGAGTGAAAAATATTCTATGAAATGCATTAAGACTGTTTTTAGAAGAGTGGTGAGATATAAAAAAATATACTGGATCAAATGTTAGGTGAATGTGGATAGTAAAAAACCCAAAATACACTATAGCTATACATTAATGTCATTCACACAAGTAATATCAATTGAGAGGGGAAAACTATAAGAGCATTTAATTTTCTCCTCTATAAATTTAAAGTGCAAACCCAACAAAATAAAAATAAAAGTTATTATTATTTTTAAAATATTGAAAGTATTGGTTCCTATTATTCTAGATCCAAAATATTGATAAATTTTTTAAAATTATACAATATCTTTAATAAGAAAATTATAATTCAATATATTAGAGATAAAACATAATTTATCAATAGTATGTTTGCTGACTAAAACTTATTGTAAAAATTTATTAATTTAAATAAAATTTAAGATTATTATAATAAATATTTAACAACGTAAATAACATAAACTTGAACATTCAACATTAAACTAACATACCTGTATAAATTCAAATGAACCATTTAATCCTGCACATCAAATAAATAAAATTTTGAGGACCCTTTCTGTTTTTCACAGGTCACTGTAAAAACGGAGACTAATACATTGATGCATTGAAGAATAATATTATTTCAAATAAAAATAGATACAATAGAAAAGTATCTCTGTAATATTGCGGACGCAAAATCACTGCCTACATGGTAAGACATTAATAAGTAGAATGATATTGTTGCCTTTCTCGTCCTCAGAAGACAGAGGTTAATCTTAGCAAGTTTCTAAAATACCTTCAAACTAATTTTCATGCATGGAATGTTTCAATCTGTCTACAAATCATGCGGACGTTTATATCAATTTTCTAAAATGCGTAATTTTCATGCACTCAATATATACAAAGTACATCCACTTGATATATACAAAGTATTGACACTTATCGGATCCTCTGATAAAAGTGCGAGTGGGATGGCAGGAGGTAAAAGAAAACGAATAGTGGATTATGTAGATTATATAGATGTAGATTATGAATCCCCTGACAAAAGAAAGCGGCAATGGGGAGATTATGAAATGGCAAGAGAAGTAGATTACGAAATAGAAGATGTTATGGAGAGGTTAGGAACGATGATCACAGATTTTAAAATGGCAATGGAAATAGATGATGGAGGTAAGTGAATTGATAACCTTGTAAACTGTAGTCAAGTCAATTGATAGCTATTGATACTTACTGATACTTTGCATTTTCTTTTTGATGAGTTTTGCAGTGTCGCAGTGGAAGCCTCTTCAATGGAGGTATTTAGACTGTAGAGAAAAGTTGAAAGATGTAATGCCATGGAGTCGAACTCAAAATGTATGCTTGGTTTATTGAAATGAATAGTAACCATGTGTCAATAAACATGTTAACTGTACTATATACATGATGTAAGGATTATGAGTTTGGCTGCATGTGATCGATTATTTTGTATGTGTTTGAATCATTATGTTTCAAATGGACAGTAGTGTTTTTTTGGTAAACAAATTATCATAGCAACTATGTTAAGACAGTGGAAATCATGAAAAATTACCAATGACCACGACAGCTGATGTTTCCAGGAGTCTCAAGAAATCCTACAAACTCTACTCCATGAAATAAATTTAGTAGTTCAGATTGTCTGATTATTAATATTAGTAAATTTTAATGCATGCGTTCGATTATTTTGTATGTGTTTGACTCATTATGTTTCAAGTGAACAACAATGTTTTTTGCTAGTAAACAAATTATCATAGAAACCATGTTAAGACAGTGGAAATCATGAAAAATTACCAATGACCATGACTGTTGACGTTTTAGGAGTCTCGAGGAATCCTACAAACTCTAGTCCACAAAATGTTATCTGCCATCTCGATACATAATGGGCTTCATTCAAGAGCTTTTGCTTGTAATCTCAACTTAATATATAATTTTACTGGTCTAAGGTATTTGTTTATCATTGATTTTAAGACAATAAATTGCTGCACATTTTAAGGTTTCTTAACTCTTTTTAGATATTGTAGATAGAGAGAAAAAAAACATAGAGAGGTTGTAAGATATGTAACAAACTCTGCGAGATGGCCAACTGTTCAAATTGAAACAAGGTTAGCTATATAAAGTTTTGTGGCATGTTGGGAAGAACATAATCATCTGCACCATAATTTCAATTAGAGTTAGCAACATAACAACAATGTTAATAAATTTTTTGAGTCTTTATTAACTGACTCTCTTTTGGTATTTTGCTTGTATTTTTTCTTTTTTTTCTCTACTGGCACATAATGTGGATTATATTTATAGTTTTTCACTCTGATGAATCAAAGTGATATGAATTGTCTATGAACTTTTTATTTTTTTTAAATCTTTAAATCCCATATATATATATATATATATTCTTTTTTTTTATAAGTAATGTCATGTGGTCATGTTTAAATAAATTTTTCTATTATATTTTTATTAATGATAATTTCAGATAATAACTGTAACAAATGAAGGTATTTTGGTGAAGTATTTCTACCAATTGATTATTTTTCAACTAACTTTCAAAATTTATATGTGCCAGTAGCTAACACTTGAGTGTATTGATTCATCAGCATTATATACTGTAGGAATTTATATCTTTTAAAACAAGCTTCTCTACTCCTAACAATGCTAGAAGCTGCCATTTTCAACACCTTATCTTCTCACCTCAATGGCTAGACCAGACATTGTTTTGCTTCCAAGCGATCATTGAAGAATTCTTTTTACAATATTTTCATTGACATGCTATGAACTCTATTCATTCATCACTGTACCTTATTGTATTATGGGCAAGGCTTGTAAATTGGAATGAATCTGCTAGGCCTGATCGCTTTGTAAATGATAAATTGCTGAGTAAAATTGACTTGATAGTAATACAACATTTCGTTCCAGAAAAAGATTTATTGCCTTCAGATTAATAGTTATGAAAATTCTGTGGGAGGTTTTCCTTGACTTCAAGAATAAGAAAACATATGATTATGCCTGTTGATAATCTTTCGCTGAGGAGATATTTTTTTACAGTAATGTGTTTGATATGTCACTATATTTTAAGTTGAATGGAAATGGCTGGATTTTATTATTTTCCTTTATCATGCATCATGGAGAACCTTGGACAAGTATATTTTTTTTGCATGGAACTTATAGTTAATTTTGATACCCAAGTGCAGACAGTTTATCACTTATAGTGGAGCCTATTTCACAATTTCACAAGTGCTTGATGGAATTTTAGGAATTCTATTTCAACATTACCTAATTTTGAGATAATATATCCCATGTTAACATCGAAATTATCATATCTAAATAGTTGAGAATGTCTTAAAAAGGTCTAATTAATTATACTGTGATTAATGATAAATCAGAAAGCATTAACTTTATTTTTTCAATACTATTGTAAGCTGTCACTCAAGTCCTTTGAAATTGGCATTCACTGGAATTATGCACCTCCCCAAACTTTGTAGCTCTTAGGCAGCAGGAGGTTTTACTTACATATATATTACGTTTTCATTTGCCCTATTGTTTGAGTCTGTTTTCTTTTGTATTCGTGACTGCATTGATTTATAGACCATGCCGCCTCCTTTATTTGTATTAAGCAATGCTATTTCAGCATTTGTACAGATATTTCCACGGTTAATGACTACTTCTTGTACAGATATTTACTTGCAGGACATGCAAGTGCATTTAGCTGGCTTATCTGCACTTGTTACACAAAAGGAGACATTTGTTCTAACATTTTGTGTTTACGAATGACGACATCACTTTCTACAGTTTTTCCATGCATATGAACTCAACATTTAAAATATTTTATTTTAATTTTGTTTTAGCTTAGAAATATTTGTGAAAACCTATTTTCTTTATCGAAGGTTAAATAAAAGAATAGATAATATATAATGTATTACAACATTACTATTTTATTTTTTGATTTAATGTTTTGTGAATGTTCTATTTTGGTGAAATGTCAAATTTCATTCTTAAATGTGAGAGGAAAATATGTATATGAACTCAACATTTAAAACATTTTATTTTAGTTTTCTTTTAACTTTGAAATATTTTTGGAAACCTATTTTCTTGATTATTTAAATGAGGTCTACATTTTGTTTTTTTAATTTTTCCCTATAGAGGGGTAAAAATTTATTCAATCCAAAAAAGAGCAGTACAAAGCAAGGGCATTACACATCCCTATCAATCTCCAATAGTTGGTCCAACTTTTGTATCAAGGTTTACATTTTGTTGATTTTTGGTTTTGGTTTTATTAATAATTAAAATTATTTTTTTATGTATATAAGTTGCAGCATGAATGCATTATCTAAACACTATTACAAAAATCATAATAACAAAATTAAGAACTTACATTGCAAATAATAACAAAATAATGAAGAATTTCATTATCTCCATTTGAGTCATTTACAATGTTCATTGTGAATCCTTATTAAACATTACATTCTCTGAATTACATTCCCATGAATAACCACCCAAATTACCTTATGAGACTAAGTCCCTAAAACTAACATCTAACTATTAACTACTTTATTTAATATAATCTTTAATTTCTTAACTAACCCCCTTAAAGTTTACATAATAGAAAAAAGAAATATAAAAATAAAAGTATAAACCTTAAATTCCTAACATATCCCCCCCTTATGGTTTACATTACAAAAAGAAAACCAAAATATTATATTAGCATCAACTAATCTTCTTGGTCTTGGAAAATGGTCTATTAGCCAACCTTGCATCAACATCAACCCAAACTCCTTTGTCTAGGAAAATGTATTTAGCATCAACCCGAACTCGTCATGTCTAAGTAAATTTTCTCATTATCCAACTCAGAATCAACATCAATCCAAACTCCTCATTTTTGGAATTTTTGTTTTACTGTCCACCATTTACCTATGAATCAAGACACACTCCACTATTGACAACAAAATCACCAACCAATTGTAAGACTCCTCCATTATCCATAGTAAAACTCCTCCAACCAATTGTAAGACTCCTCCATTATCCATAGTAAAACTCCTCCATTTGTGAATTTAGACTTACTCAATTATCCACAAATACTGATGAGGGAGCAAACCCAAGACACAAAAATAAAGCACACAACTAGCAATTTTATTATTATTCAATAATGGAAAATATTACATGCAGAGGATGCCAAATCCCCAAGCTCTATAATACATGCAAGCTAGAAAAGTTTTATTATAGACGTTTCCTTTTTCATAGCATGCAAACTCTTTTTCCCCAAAAAGCAACCAAAATAAGAAGAATTCCCCCATAAATAGCCCCTTTTCCCTTAGGAGCCAAAAAAAACATTCAAGTTATGAGTTTTGGTGAATTACAATTTGAACTCAAAAAGTAAAAACACCTTCCGAAAATCAATACCCTTATGAAAGTGTACCAACTTCTGGGAGCCATAACTTTTGATCTGGGACTCCGTTTTTCAAACTGTTTGAACCATTGGAAAGGTCTCAGAGTCCAAAATGTGCTAGAAATCAGAATCATTGATTTTGGAAAGTTTTTGGGATTTTTAGTGCCTCAAACCCAATTTGGAAGGTTTTCAGGTACTTTCTGGGAGACTAAAACTATAATATCTTTTAAACCGAGAATGCTCTATGCCTGATTCTTTCACCACTCTTCTTATTTTTATATTATAAATCCTCTAAAATAATTTTTGATCAACTTTCATTCCAAAACACCTTCAATTTCCAAAAGTTTTAAAAATACCAGGAAATGCTAAAGGTTGCTAAAAATAGAAGTTCAATAGAGAGCAGAACAACAAAACTGAAAGTGGTGATTTATATAATGATAAAAAGGGTGTCCAAAAATGCAAATATATCTACAAAAAGCTACCCAAAGAAAATATAAATGCAATGCATATTTTTTTTGGGTGATGCAAGATTTCATTTACACCACTGGATGCCCTTGCATCAGACACCCAGGGTAATTTGAGAAGTGACCTCATCACGTCTCAGATGGTTAAGGAAAACCAAAATGGTCAACTTCTATCTTAGATAGCCAAGATGAGTCTTCCACATGCCATCCTCTCCACTTCACCAGATATTCTTCATATTGCCTGTTTCTAGTACTCCTTCCCACACGACTATCCATAATTGCTTCAATCTCCTCCTTCTTTGAAATAGATGCTAGAATGCCACATTGTTCCATTGCTGGTACTTCCTTTACGCCACCTTCATAATACTCTATCAAATCTGAAATGTTGAATATAGGGGGAATGTTGACTCCATTCGGCAACTCTACCTCATATGTGTTCCTTAAATCATGCCTCTTCAAAATTTTACAGGGACCAAAATTCTTCATCTTTAATTTGTTATAGGTTCCTACTGAAAACCTTTCCTTCCTTAAGTGGACCATCATTTCATTACCTACCTGAAACTCCTTATTCCTTCTCTTCTGATTTGCCTTAGCCTTATACTGCATATTCATCTTATTGATATGTTCTCTTACCTCCTCATGTACAGTCTTGATGTGTTGTAAAAAGTCTTCAACTTCAGCACTAATATTCTTCTCTTGGTCCATCTTCCTCAATTCTAGAGTGGTCCTAGGACTACCTCCATACATAATCTGGAATGGTGATTTACCAGTGCTTATGTTGACAAAATTATTGTAAGAAAATCCTACATGAGGTAAAATAAAGTCCCATCCGTTGGGCTTATGTCCTACCAAGCACCTCAATAGGTTACCAAGACTTCTATTCATAATCTCAGTCTGCTCATCAATCTGTGGATGGTGTGCAGAACTAAACTTCAACTTTGTCTTTCACTTCTTCCACAAGGTCCTCCAAAAGTATCCCACAAACTTGGTATCACAATCTGAGACTATACTATTTGGAAAACCATGTAGCCTCACCACCTCTTTGAAGAACAAGTCAGCGATGTGGACTACATCATGGGTCTTCTGACATGGAATAAAATTTTCCATCTTTGAGAATCTGTCAACTAACACAAACACTGAATCATTCCCTCTCTACGTCCTTGGAAAACCAAGAACAAAGTCCATGCTTATATCTTCCCAAGGCCTCACTGGTACAGGTAAGGGCTGATACAACCCCATATTCTGGCTCACTCCTTTAGCCATCTGACACACCCTGCAACTCTATACAAACTTCCTCACATCCTATGATAACTGTGGCCAATAATATTGTTCACTGATAATGGCAATAGTCTTATCCTGGCCAAAATTTCCTTCCATTCCTCCAGTGTGCTTCTCCTTTATTAGGTTCTCCCTCATGGAACTCCTTGGGATACACAATTGACTTCCCTTAAACAACATGCCATCCTAGATTATGAAATCTAGCCACTTCATCCTATCAATTGTAATAGGTTCCTTACAAGCTTTCCAAGCTTCTACAAAATCAGGATCTTTAGGGTACAATGTCTTAAGTTCATTGAACTCAACCAATTCAATCTGCATCTCATTCAAGAATGTATGCCTCCTGCTTAAGGTATCTGCAACCCTATTCAACCTCCCACTCTGATGATTTAGAACAAAAAGTATAGCTTTGCAAAAATTCTACCCATTTCATATGCCTCTGATTTAATTTTCCTTGACTATTCAGAAACTGTAATGCTTGATGATCAGTAAACAAAAAAAACACCTCTGGCAACATATAATGTCTCCATTTCTTTAATGCTTGAACTATTGCATAAAATTATTGATCATATACAAAGTACTTCCTCTTTGCATCATTTAATTTTTCACTAAAATAGGCAATGGGCTTACCTTCTTGGCTGAACAATGCTCCAATGGCACAACCACTAGTGTCACAATCCACCTAAAACACCTTATTGAAATCTGGGAGGGCTAAAATTGGTTGCTCTGTCACCTTTTGCTTCAACATATCAAAACTCTTCGCTACTCCAGTGCTCCACTTGAACTCTTTTCTATCCCCTCTCATTGTTTCAGTCAAGGGTGCAGAAATACTACTGAAGTTTCTAATGAACTTTCTGTAAAAACTGGCTAGACCATCGAAAGATCTCACCTCAGTAGCAGTTCTTGGGGTAGGTCATTCCAGAATATCCTTCACCTTTTCTAGGTCCAATCTTCAGACCTTCTCCCGAAACAACAAACCCCAAGTACACTAACTCTTTCCTCACAAAACTACACTTCTTTAGATTAATCAACAATTTCTCTTCTCTTAACTTTTCAAAGACTTTATGAATATGCACCAAATGCTCACCCAATGACTTAATAAATAACAAAATATCATCTAAGTACACAATAACAAAATTTCCTAGATATTCTTTCAATACCTCGTTCATGAGCTACATGAAAGTGCTCAATGTATTGGTTAGCCCAAAAGGCATGACTAACCACTCATATAGGCCCTCTTTTGTCTTGAAGGTGGTCTTCCATTCATCTCCCTCATGAATCTGGATCTAGTGATATCCACTCTTTAGGTCAATCTTTGTGAAGTACTGCGCTCCACTCAAACAGTCCATCAAATCATCCATCCTTGGTAGGGGAAATCAGTATTTGATTGTTATCTTGTTTATGGTTCAAGATTTTGTGTACTTTCTCTAGTCCCCATCCTTCTTTGGTGCTAGTACTATAGGTACTGCATATGGGCTCAAACTCTCTCGAATCAAACCCTTTCTAAACAACTCTTGAACTTGTCTATTCAACTCTTCATTTTTTGCAGGAGTCATTCTATGAGTTGCCTTATTTGGAAAACTGGCTTTGGGGATCAAGTCAATCTAATGACTAATCTTTCTCACTGGGGGTAAATCCTCAGGCACATTATCAGAAAGAATCTCTTGAAACTCACCCAATAACCCAAAAACTTCCTTTGGTACATTCCCATTATCCTTTTTATCTATTTTAGGAATCAATGCATAACATAGATGCTCATACCTCATGCCTTCTAAAAATTTCCTTCCATCAACATAACAAACCTTAGCACTACTACATACCTTTTGTTTGTCCTCCTTTAGGGGTTTTAGCTTATGGCGGACTCCATCCTTCATCAGGGAATAAGTGTTTGCATGGCCATCATGTATAGCTCACTTATCGAATTTCTGCGGCCTACCCAACAGCACCCATGGGGATGACATCACAACATACCTTATCATGATAGCTCCCAATTTTGAACTTCACTAGGCATTGCTGATTGACTAGAAATTTGTAATCTTTCTACACCCAAGCAATCCGATACGGATGTGGATGTATTTCCCTCTTCAACTTTAGTTTTGCAACCATCTCTTCTAGCACTAGATTATCAGTACTTCCACTGTCAATAATGACATCACAACATTTTCCTTCACATTTGCACCTTGTGCGAAACAAATTCTTCCTCTGTTCTGGCTCCTTCTCTCCAGTCACCGGGGCTCTTTTCACCACTAGGGCTTCTCCCTTTTTGACATCATCTGAATGCTCAGATTGGGCCTCCTCATTTGCATGTGCAACCCGTCCACGACCTTCTAGTTTTCTATCTATCCTTTCTTGGTGTTGTGAAAATTCATAGGCTTGATACCCTTCTTCACCACACTGGAAATAGGTTCCTCTAAAACCACCTCTTCTAGATCCTTGTCTTGATTTACCTTGTCCTCTACCTCTGTGATCACTATTTTGATCACATGGGCAGTAGAAGTTATCACTCCTCTATCCTCAGCTAGTACCCACATCTCCATTTTTCTTGTCATCCTCATTTCAGCTTCCAAAAGATCTTCCACCACCCTTTCCACTTTGATCTACTCTTCCTTTTTTCTTGTTATCAAACCTTTTGTTCAGCTTTTCTTCAACCTTTAGGGAAAACTGGTACACATCCTCAACGGTGGTCATTTTGACCAGGCTTAACTCCTCTTGAATGCTCGGTCTTAACCCATTAAGATAATGGGCTACCTTCTCCTTGTTAGCCTCTACATGCCCATTCTAATGGTCATCTTATGAAAATATTCTATCTATTCTTTCACAGATCTACTTCCTTACTTCAACCCTTGTAATTTCTTCAGTAGATCTAATTCATAGTCCACTGTTATGAACTGCTTCTTCAGTTTCTCCACCATGTGATCCCAATTGTTGATCTTTCCTTTTCCTCTTTGATTTCTCTCCAACTAGACCTCTTTCCAATAAATATCGGCATGGCCCTTCAGGTTCATTTTTGCAAACTTAACCCGATCTGGGTCCTCCACTTCTTCATACTCTAAATACTCTTCTAGCTTGTTGATCTAGTCAATCAACTCCTCTAGGTTCAGACTTCCAGAATAACTGGGGACTTCTATACTGGGTCTCTTTCTAATCTTAGAAATGGCCCTAATCAGCCACATTTGATCTTGATCAATCACTACTTTTTCCTCTTCTACATCTGTATCTTCCATCTCTTCTTCATCCTCACTTTCTCTTCTTCTTCCCAGGTTCAACCCTCTTCTCATCTGCTCTTACAATGCATCAATTTGTCTCTAGAGGGATCTAAAACCCTCAGCCACCAATGGATCCCTTCCACTAGTATTTATGGCACCTCTGACACCACCACGCCTACTAGGAATCACTCTTGGAGGCATCTTGAATACCTCAAACCCACAACCATGGTCCTAGTGTGAACTGCCTCACGGTTGGTGATCTATTCACATGCTCAAGAAAACCTCACTCTGATACCACCTAACGAGGGAGAAAACCTGAGACACAAAAATAAAGCACACAACTAGAAATTTTATTATTATTCAATAATGGAAAATATTACATGCAGAGGATCCCAAATCTTCAAGCTTTGTAATACATGCAAGCTACAAAAGTTTTAGAAACTATAGACATTACAAAAGTTCCCCTTTTTGCAGCATGTGAACTGTTTTTCCCCAAAAAGCTACCAAAATCAGAAGAATACCCCCATAAATAGCCCCTTTTACCTTAGGAGCCAAAAACAAAATTCAAGTTATGATTTTTGGTGGTTTGGCACCAAGAATTACAATTTGAACTCAAAAATTAAAAACACCCTCTGAAAATCAGCACCCTTATGAAAGTGTCCCAACTTTTGGGAGCCATAACTTTTGATTCGGGACTCCGTTTTTCAAACCATTTGAACCATTGGAAAGGTATCAAAGTATAGAATGTGCTAAAAATTTGTTTCACCAATTTTGACAATTTTTCAGTATATTTCAGGGCTGTTTATTTCCTCAAACCCAATTCGGAAGGTTTTTAGGTGCTTTTCAGGGAGACTAAAACTGCAATATCTTTCAAAATGATAATGCTCTCTGCCTGATTCTTTCACCAATATTCTTATTTTTTTGTTCTAAATCCTCCAAAATAATTTTTCTTCAACTTTCATTCCAAAACACCTTTAATTCCTAAAAGTTTCTAAAAATAGCAGCAAATGCTAAAAGCTGCTAAAAATAGAAGTTCACTAGAGAAAGCAAAACAACAAAACTGAAAGTGGGGATTTATATAATGATGAAAAGGGTATCCACAAATGCAAAGATATCTACAAAAAGCTAAACAAAAGAAATATAAATGAAATGCATATTTTATTTTTTTTGGATGATGCAAGATTGCCCTTACACCACTAGATGCTCCTACATCAAATACTCATCTACAAAACTATGGATTGAGACAAATTGAATTATCTATAAATGGTTTGTGGATTCAACTACCCATGTACCAACAACTCGCCAAGTTTATGGATTAAGTTATCCATAGACAAATAAAACACTAAATGCCCCATATTGCTCATGAAAGGAATAGAAATGAAACAAATGCTTCTCATGCAAGGAATAATCTCTTAGCAAGAAGCTAGCTTGATATGATAGATGCCCTCATACCTCTATTTCTTGCTACCTCCAATTCAACCTAATTTTCTTAGAGAACATATAAATCTTAATTTTCTTGATCACACAATGCAGATTAAACAAGTTGATTAAAAAGAGAACAAAATGTACTAATGTATTGAGCAATACTATTGAACCGTCATTCATTTTCAAACCAATTTTTTTTGGTTCATTCCCATTTTAGCACTTGAAGCCTACAAACCAAATCAAGAGTTAAGACTTTCTTATATCTGGTTTGAAGCTTTTTTCAAATCAATATAATGTAAATATGCATCAAATAATCCAAGACCAATCACTGTTGTAGCTCTATGATAATTTGTTATATATTTTAATAGTTCATCTACATCTTGTGGTTTTTTAATAGTTCCATTGACAATCTCCTAAAGATCTTTTTCTATCAAAACCAATTGCACTTTGAGTTTCCTTGTATGAAATTCATGACCCTCAAACTTCAAAATAAAATATGATTTCTCCATTTTAAATAAATTCAATAATAATACTTATCCCTCTAATAAAACTAAAAAAAAATTGCATCAAACTTCAAACAATGATCTAGCTAAAAAAAAACCCATACCGTATCACCTCCTTGTCCAAATGAAACCTTGCTAACTATCACAAACCACACTACACTTTCCACTAGTAGCCTTTTGTAACTCAGAGAATTCTTCATGTCATGCTAATTTAGATTACAATGCATACAATGGTAGCCTTTTGTAACTCAGATAATTCTTCATCTCGTGCAAATTTGGATTAGAATGCATAGAATAGTTTAACTCTTCTTCTAAACCTCTCACACTAGTATGACTCTTGTTCAAATTTCATTGCAAGTGTTTATTAAGCATTACATCCTTGTGAATTCAAATTACTAGTATGACTTGATAGTAATACAACATTTTGTTCTAGAAAAAGATTTATTGCCTTCAGATTAATAGTTATGAAAATTTGGTGGGAGGTTTTCCTTGACTTCAAGAATAACAAAACATATGATTATGCCTATTGATAATCTTTTGCTAAGGAGATATTTTTTACAGTAATGTGTTTGATATGTCACTAGGTTTTAAGTTGAATGGAAATGGCTGGATTTTATTATTTTGCTTTATCATGCATCATGGAGAAGCTTGTGCAAGTATATTTTCTTGCATGGAACTTATAGTTAATTTTGATACCCAAGTGCTTGATGGAATTTTAGGAATTCTATTTCAAAATTACCTAATTTTGAGATAATATACCCCATGTTAAAATCGAAATTATCATATCTAAATGATTGAGAATGTCTTAAAAATGTCTAATTAATTATACTATGATTAATGATAAATTAGAAAGCATTTAACTTTATTTTTTCAATAGTATTATAAGCTATCAGTCAAGTCCTTTGAAATTGGGATTCATTGGAATTATGCACCTCCCCAAACTTTGTAGCTCTTAGGCAGCAGGAGGTTTTACTTCACGTAGATTACGTTTGCATTTGACCTATTGTTTGAGTCCGTTTTCTTTTGTATTCGTGGCTGCATTGCTTTATAGATCATGCCGCCTCCTTTATTTGTATTAAGCAATTCTATTTCAGCATTTGTACAGATATTTCCATGGTTAATGACTACTTCCTATTTACTTGCAGGACATGCAAGTGCATTTAGCTGGCTTATCTGCACTCCTTATGCAAAAGGAGACATTTTTTCTAACATATTGTGTTTACGAATGACGGCATCACTTTCTACAGTTTTTCCATGCATATGAACTCAACATTTAAAACATTTTATTTTAATTTTCTTTTAGCTTAGCAATATTTGTGAAAACCTATTTTCTTAATCCAAGGTTAAATAAAAGAATAGATAATACTTAATGTATTAGAACATTAATATTTTATTTTTTTATTTTTCATTTTATTATTTTCTAATTTAATGTTTTGTGAAAGTTCTATTTTGGTGAAATGTCAAATTTCATTCTTAAATGTGAAAGGAAAATATGTATATGAACTAAATATTTAAAAAAAATTATTTTAGTTTTCTTTTAACTTTGAAATATTTTTGAAAACCTGTTTTCTTGATTATTTAAATGAGGTTTACATATTGCTTTGTTTTTTTTTGTTTTTTTGATTTTTTACTAAAGAGGGGTAAAAATTTATTCAAACTAAAAAAGAGTAGTACAAAGCAAGGGCATTGTTATAATGCCCCGTCTGGTAACCTAGTAACCTAAGGAATGTTGCAATTGTCTACAAAAGTGAAATAATTTTTTTTTTTTAGCGTTAATATTAATTTAATTAATTGCATACATTCACTAAGTTATGCGATGTTAAATTTCATAGACGACTTTAGTATTTAGCATTCCACATATTTAATTAACATAAACTTAAAAGTAAACATTGCATAACATTTGAATTTCATTCATGATAGTATAAAGTACAAATATGATTCTTACATTGCATTTGAAATAAGATACAATACTCATTCTTCAGATGAGGTAGATCAAATAATAGATTACAATTACATATTTCAAATATTCACCTCATAAACAATTGAGGGATATTACAAATACAATATTTCTAATGATGCAATATAAGTACACATATATATCCAAGTACGAGCTCTCCATCCATGAAGCTCTCGTTGTCATGATCATAAACTGGGGACCCAACGGAGTAAGGTGCACATTCTACCTATGTGGTACCCGTAGGTCCACCCCCATGCTAAGAGATAATAATAAGGTTACCTAGACATAACCTATTCACCCTAGACACAAGTACATAACTAACTGATGGTTACATTGCTTCCAGAATTAACACAATCAAATGTGCTAAGTATACAAAGTAAACTGTTATTTTAGGTGGAGTGTCATCATAATGTTGCAAAGGTTATCTTGGTGTTTTTTCCTAGGTTTCGGCCCCCAATTTGGGTTACCCTGGTAACTTCTTAGAAAACCTGGCCCCACATGCAAACTATTGCGGAATCAAAAATCTTTTAAAGTAACAAGATATTGATTTTCCATTCTAGGCCTTCTTAACTTATACTCAAGACTGAACTAGCTCTTGAGTCTATAAGCGAGACATATTAATCTAATTAAAGATTTTAATCTAACTACTATGTTGTTTAATTTTCACTGACTTAATAACTCTTTGTAAGTTACCCTGACACCACTTTGTGTGCCGGCCCTCACATAGAGCCTTACCATAATTGACATCACAACCTGTTCATAAAAATCAGGTGTCTATTAACCATACAAAACCAAGTGCACTACCTTAGTTTGTTCAAATATATGAAACCATTATAAAATTTAACTCCTTGAAGAGACTACAACTGGAAGATTTGAAATCACATAAAAATTCCCATTTGTCCAATAAGAATTTAAAGCAACTTAAAGCAAATACGCATCTATCATTAGGATTTACTAAATCCAATCATTTAATAAAAAAAAATTAGCAAAAAATTGTAACAACTTAATTGTAATTCTTTTCTCATATAATAAAAGAAAATATATCATTTAATTCTAATTTTTAACTTCCTCACTTTCACATATAAATAAAAACCATATTTTCTTGTATTTAAAATATTTCATTATAAAACAAATTCTAACTCATACCAAATTTATATTTACTAAAGTTCTATCAATTAATAAAATGTATGTATATCATATGTATATCATATATATATAATATATTATATATAATATATTATAAGTATATTGTACATAATATATAATATATTATAAATATATTATATGAAATAAAAATTGAATAATTTAAATTTAATTTACATTGTCATTTGTAAATAAAATAAAAACTCAGCAACTGCTGCGCAGCAACCAAATGGGGGGTTGGGGGTTGGGCTGCTACGCAGCCTTCCCCTCAGGGCCGCAGGCTGTGCGTAGTGCTAGGCGCTGCCCACAGTCTGCGTCCCTTGTGTGGCGGCTGTGGTAGCCCCAGCCCCCACACACTTATACAATAATTTTTTTAAATTTTTTTTTTTTACATTTGCGTGTATGGCGATTACGAAATTTTAATTTAATTTTTTTTAAAAAAAATTGCAATGACGATTTTTCGTCTAGGCGGCGATTTCTTAATTTTTTAAATACTTCTTGTTTATATTTTCTCCTGAGCAATTTTCAGAAGTACAAACATTTTTAATAAAATTTTCACAATCTAATTTATATATGATAATATATATGTATAAAAGATATGTATATATATATAAATATATTTATCCAAATTCATAGGGTTTTCATATGGGGAATTTTTAGAAAATTCTATAGAGTTTTACTTTGGAGTAAATTTTCAATTGGGTTTCAATGAAGAAATTTGAGAAATTTCTTCAGTATGCACAAAATTTTTTCTCAATAAAATTCTAATTTATTTCCTAGGATTAAATTTCATTTTTCAAACAAATAATTTCCTTTTGCCGAGAAATTTTTTTCTCAATAAAATTCTAATTTATTTCTTAGGATTAAATTTCATTTTTCAAACAAATAATTTCTTTTTGCCGAGAAGATCAGGGATTTATTACTCAAACAATTTCTTCAAGCAAACACAATTTTTATATAATTTTAACAGACAAATTTTTCAAAAGAAATAAATTAAATAATAACCAGTGGAAAACATGTTTCCTGTAGCTTGAAAACTGTCTGCAGGGGAGAATCTTTGCTTCCAGAAAACCAATACCTAAAAGAAAACAAATACTAATCCAAAAAGTTTCTACCAGAAAAAACTAAGCAAATCCTAGAGGAAATCACAAATTTTACACAAATCAATCTTTTACTTTCAGAACCCTGTTCTTTTCATTTCCCATGAAGAAGTAATCTTTTGTTTTCCCCAAATCTTTCATTTCCTATGAAGAAGTAATCTTTTATTTTCCCCAAATCCCAAAAAGCAATTAATTCCATGCCACACATGTTGAGAAGAAAATATCTTCTAACCACTTATTGATAAATCTTTCTTCTCTTTTTTTTCAAGATTTGCATGCATATTAAAAAAATTAAAGAATTCAAATTTCAAATTTCAAATTTCTTTTCTTTATTTAATTTATTTATTTGAAAATTAAAATACCATTTCCCACATAACAACTAATTTAAAATTTAAATCTATTCACATAATAAATGTAACTTTAATTTAATTAATTAATTTATTTAATTAAAATCAACAGTAAATTAAAGAATAATAAACTATCAAAAATTGACAAAATTTTCCTTTCAAAACAATTAATCCAATCAGGGACAAACAAGACAACCAAAGACTCCAAACTAAAACTGACAATATATTGTGACTGGGTTAAAGACTAGACTAGA
Source organism: Sequoia sempervirens (assembly GCA_007258455.2). Taxonomy (NCBI): domain Eukaryota; kingdom Viridiplantae; phylum Streptophyta; class Pinopsida; order Cupressales; family Cupressaceae; genus Sequoia; species Sequoia sempervirens. The sequence continues at coordinate 200,258 of VDFB02383291.1, read as the reverse complement.
ATAAACCATGTTACTACTTGCCAATCAACATTTCTGTTGTGTCTTCACACGCTCAAACTTGAGGTGGAGTCGGTGTCATATACTTGCAATCCTACAACCAATCAAATAACATGCATATACATATATAATCCATTATACAAGCACACCATGCGGAGAAAATCACCAAAATCATAGGGCACTCACAAGTAAGTGATGCAACTCCATTCTCCACACCAATACACGTCACATCAAGCTGAAAAATTAAATAACAGTTAGTCTACCATAACATATATATATAGCAATAACATTTGAAAGAAATATCTATGCTATTACAAAGCATGTTAGAAATTAATTATCACCATACAATATCTATCATATCACAAAACGAATCCACTGTCGCTCAAAAGTCAGCAATCAAAATATCCAAACCAAAGTACCAAAGTCTAATAGTGTGAAAAACATGCAAATAGAAAACATAAGCATAAATGGAGGGGTACTACAATTGCATATCCCTATCAATCTCCAATAGTTGGTCCAACTTTTGTATCAAGATTTACATTTTGTTGATTTTTGGTTTTGATTTTATTAATAATTAAAATTATTTTGTATGTATATAAGTTGCAGCATGAATGTATTATCTAAACACTATTACTAAAAGAATAATAACAATATTAAGAACCTAACATTGCAAATAACAACAAAATAATGAATAATTTCATTATCTCCATTTGAGTCATTTACAATGTTCATTGTGAATCCTTATTAAGCATTACATTCTCTGAATTACATTCCCATGAATAACCACCCAAATTCGCTTATGAGACTAAGTCCCTAAAACTAACATCTAACTATTAACTAAATTATTTAATGTAATCTTTAATTTCTTAACAAACCCCCCTTAAATTTTATATAACAGAAAAAAGGAATATAAAAATAAAAGTATAAACCTTAAATTCCTAACATATCCCCCCCTTATGGTTTACATTACAAAAAGAAAACCAAAATATTATATCAACATCAACTAATCTTCTTGGTCTAGGAAAATGGTCTCATTAGCCAACCTTGCATCAACCTCAACCCAAACTCCTTTGTCTAGGAAAATTTCTTTAGCATCAACCCAAAATCCTCATGTCTAAGTAAATTTTCTGATTATCCAACTCAGAATCAGCATCAATCCAAACTCCTCATTTCTAGAATTTGTTTTTGATTATCCACCATTTACCTATGAATCAAGACACACTCCACTATTTACAACAAAATCACCAACAAATTGTAAGAATCCTTCATTATCCATAGTAAGAATCCTCCTTTTGTGAATTTAGACTTATTCAATTATCCACAAATACTCATCTACAAAACTATGGAATGAGACAAACTGAATTATCTATAAATGCTTTGTGGATTCAATTGTCCATATACCAAAAACTCACCAAGTTTATGGATTAAGTTATCCACAGACCAACAAAACACTAAATGCCTATCTTGCTCATGAAAGGAATAGAGATGAAACAAATTCTTCTCATGCAAGGAATAATCTCTTAGCAAGAAGCTAGCTCGATATGATAGATGCCCTCCTACCTCCATTTCTTGCTACTTCCAATTCAACTTAATTTTCTTAGAAAACATATAAATCTTAATTTTCTTGATCACACAATGTAGATTACATCTATCTCCCTCCGTTTCAACAACGATTAAAGCATTATCTATTTTTAACTTACCATCAATAAGATCTCTAGTATGTTGACTACAATTCACTAGAACCAGATATCATATTCTCTAAGCCTTGGATTCAATTTGTTTAAAGTAAACATATTAACTTACTAGCAATAAGATCTCTAGTATGTTGATTGCAATTCACTATAACCAAATATCATATTCTCTATGCTCGGGCTTGGCTTCAATTTGTTTAAAGTAAACATAAAATTGTCAAAACTTGAGGGCATACTATTTAATAAAATAGCTTTGGCATCATCATAATCAATTATACATTTTATTTGGGCGGGGGCCCTAGCTCGGTTGGCTAAGTAATTCCGTTGTGGCTTGGCTGGTCACGAGTTCTAGTCTCCCCCGTCCCGTGGTACTGGAGGGCGTGTCATGCCAGCGCCGCCGGTCATATTAAAAAGTTTACCAGGCACACTGCAGTTTATAGGGGGTTGTGCTACCCGATTCCTGCAGTCTACAAAAAATAAAATAAAAAAAAATTATACATTTTATTTGAACAAGTTGATTAAAAAGAGAACAAAATATACTAATGTATTGAGCAACACTATTGAACCCTCATTCATTTTCAAACCAATTTTTTTTTGTTCATTCTCATCTTAGCACTTGATGCCTATGAACCAAATAAAGAGTTAAGACTTTCTTATATTTGGTTTGAAGCTTTTTTTAAATCAATATAATGTAAATACACATCAAATAATCCAAGACCAATCACCGTTGTGGCTCTATGATAATTTGCTATATATTTTAATAGTTCATCTACATCTTGTGGTTTTTTAATAGTTCCATTGATAATCTCCCAAAGATCTTTTTCTATTAAAACCAATTGCACTTTTACTTTCCTTGTATGAAATTCATGACCCTCAAACTTCAAAATAAAATATGATTTCTCCGTTTTAAATAAATTCAATAATAATACTTATCACTCTAATATGATTAAATTTTTTTTGCATCAAACTTCACACAATGATCTAGTTAAAAAAAACCCATACCGTATCACCTCCTTGTCCAAATGAAACCTTGCTAAGTATCACAAACCACACTACACTTTCCACTGGTAGCCTTTTGTAACTCAAAGAATTCTTCATGTCATGGAAATTTAGATTACAATGCATACAATGGTAGCCTTTTGTAACTCACATAATTCTTCATGTCATGCAAAATTAGATTACAATGCATAAAATAGTTTGAATCTTCTTCTAAACCTCTCACACTAGTATGACTCTTGTTCAAATTTCATTGCAAGTGTTTATTAAGCATTACATCCTCGTGAATTACATTTTTGTGAATATATAGGTGATAACTCCCTAAATTTAACAACTAAATATTAAGCAATTTATTAAATATAAACTTTAATTTCCTTACCTAAAAAAATTCTAAATTAATATATTTAAATTTTTAAAATGCTAAAAAAAATTAAAAAGAAAAAATTCTTTCATGTGATTGTGAAATATTTTTTAATAATATAATAGAAATAAAATTATAAAGGAATGAAAAACAATAGGTCTTTTAGAAATTTCTAAATTAATATATTTAAAATTATAAAATTTAATAAAAAAAATTATCCTAACTTTTATATTACACATAAACATATATTTCTAAATTACAAGATTTAAAACATATCAAATATTCAAAATATATCTCTAAAGAAATATTATAAATTCAAAGCTTTACTAAAGATTTTTTTCTATAGAAATATAGAAACTTAAATAGATAGTCTAAAATGAAATTTTATATTAAGTGTAATGAAAAATAACTTAAAATTATAAAAATAAATAAATAAATTTATTATTACACATAAAAAAAGTTTTTAAATTATTATTATTAAAATTGACATATATACCCCCTCAGTCTCATCTGCAATTTGTAGATGATACTGCCTTGATGGGCAGGGCTAAGGCTGAGGAGGCTTTCAATTGGCGCAGTGTTTTGGACAGTTACTTGGCGGCTTCTGGGCAGCGCATAAATGAGGAGAAGTCCTTCATATATTTCTTCCACACTCCTAAAGGTATTCAAAGGAGAATTGCTGGTATCCTTCAGTTTCAGATTGGTTCGCTTCCTTTTTCCTATCTTGGAATCCCTCTTGCTGTTCACTCTCTCCCCAAAAGGTTTTGGCAAGAGACTCTTGATAAGTTTCGGGGATTGGTCAGTCATTGGACTTGCAGGTGGCTTTCTTCAGCAGGTAGAGTGACTCTTTTAAAGTCGGTGGTCCAGGCTCTTCCTATTTATAAATGCTTTGTTCTTTTTGCTCCTTCAAGTTTTATTAGAGATTTCGAGAAATTGTCTCGTCAGTTTCTGTGGGCTAGTAATCTTCTTCATAGAAAATGGAGTCTGGTGAAGTGGGATGTTGTTTGTAGGCCAAAGTAGGAGGGGGGTCTTGGTTTACAGTGGGCTGATTTGAATGGGCAGGCCTTGGCTACTAAGTTGTATTGGCGTTGGTGCTCTCAACAACATATGTGCTAGGCTAAAATTTTGACCTTCAAATATTTGGGGGCGGTAGAAAGTAGGGAGGTAGCAAGGTTTAGTTTGGAGGGGAAAGGCTCTATGATCTGGAGTACCCTTAAACGTGGTGCCAAGTTGGTTAAACAGGGATTTTTTTGGATTTGTAATGGGGGTCGAGATGCTCTTTTCTGGTATGATTCTTGGGATGGATACCCACCCATTGTGTCATCTCATCCCCATCTCCAAGATTTGTGCCAGATTTTTGTGGAGGCGGGTTGGAGTCATGTGGCAGATTTTAAATCTCAACAATCTTTGGGTCAAATTTCTGTGTCTAGGTGGAAGAGCCCCTTGGATTGGCCTCCTGGTGGTGCAGTGGAGGATCGTCAAGAGCTTGCTAAGATTTTATCGAGTCGTGTCTGCAATTCTCTCCAAGGGGCTGATGTGCTTGCTTGGGGACCTGACTTGAAAGGAAAATTTTCGGTTGCCTCTGGTTATCAGGTTTTGGATAAACAGGTCTTTGGAAGCTCCCAGGTTTCTTGGTGGAAGCATGCTTGGAATAAATTTGCTTGGCCTAAGTGTAATTTTTTCTCTTGGCTCGTGGTTCAAGGTAAGTGTCTTACTTGGGATAATCTTTGCAAACGTGGGTTCCAGGGCCCCTCCATGTGCATTCTATGTGGTCAGCATGATGAATGCTTATCACATCTCTTTTTTCAGTGTTCTTTTGTTAAGACTATTTGGCATCACTAGTGGAATCTTTGGAGCTTACCGTGTTGCCATGTCTCTTCTTTGGAGGATTTTTGGAAGAGACAAGGTTCTTCTCCTGCTACAACCTCTTTTCTTAAAATTTCTTGGAGCATTGGTCCTAGTTTGATTGTTTGGAAAATTTGGTTGGAACGTAACAGAAGAATATTCTTGGATAAAAAATTGCTCGTGGGGCAACTTTGGAGGCGAATTCTTGGGGCTTTGCTGGAGACTTTGACTGCAAAGTGTGACTTGTCTGTTCCGATTGCTCCTGGGGACTTGGGTGTTGTAAATTCCCTGGGTCTTGCCACAGGGGAGAAGTGTATTTTGAGCAAAGTGCATCGTAGGTGTGGGCGTGAGAGGGTTGCTCGTGAGGGCTTTTGGTGCCCACCTGCTCTAGGGGAGTTGAAAATTAATACAGATGGGTCATCTAGGGGTAACCCTGGGCATGCTGGGGTTGGTGGTATTGGTAGAGATAGCCTTGGAGTGGTGGTTTTCTTCTTTTCTATGTATCGTGGTTTGCAAACTAATAATCTTATGGAGGCAAGCGCTATTCTCTTCGCGATTGAGCGTGCGGTTTCCCTTGGATGGCGATAGATTGTTTGTGAAGCTGATTCTTAGGTGGTTATTGATATGTTGAATAATCAAAATTTGGAGGATGTGAATTGGCAACTAGTTGTGGTTGTCAAATAGATTATTTCTCTGTGCTCTACCTTGGAGTCCATTGTTTTCTGCCATATTCCACGGGAGTGGAATAGGGTGGCTGATGGGCTGGCTAGATGGGCGTCGCAAAAGACTGATTCTTGGTCTGTGGATGATTGGAGCAATCTCCCTGTTGATATGGCCCATGTTCTTGAGGAGTGGGTTGCTGAGGATATGAGGTGCTTCTTGGGTGTGAATCAATTCTTGTTGTTTTTGGCCCCTTGTGGCTTCCTTCTTTGGACTTTGTAATGCTGTTATGATTCAATAAAGTTTTTACCCTCTTTTATTAAATAAAAAAAAAAAATTGACATATATACTTTATCATATAATTTCAAAATAATATATATTATTATTAATTATGTGTCTATTATCTTTCTTATATTCTTTTTTAATCTATTTTAAATTGCGAATAATAATATTCTAATGTTAATGTTATTGATTGGCCTATCTATCTTTAAAATAATAATGTAATTGACAATTACATTTACACTTTAACGTTATCATATAATTTTAAAATAATTTATAACATTATCATTATTATTTATGTATTTATTATCATTTTATATATTTTTTAATTTATTTTTAATTGTAAATAATAATCTTTCATGTGAATCTCATTAATAATTTTGGTAAAATTATTTTTGAATTATGGGTTGGTATTTTTTAAATCATTTGTTAATGAAAGTCTTAGGGGTAAATGACAACACTAAGTCATATTACTTCAACCCTAACCCTATTCTCAGTTGTAAATTCATATGCTCATAATTCATGCACCCTAACCACAAACTTATCCCTAATCCTTACTTAAATAGTACTCCCTAAAAAATCATAAATTTAACCTAACCATAATACCATAAATTTATCCCATTTATAACCCTAACCCTAACCCTAAAAAGTCTCCCATTCCTCTTTAGGTGTATTACATGATTCAGTATGAAATCATAAATCAAGTGAGACTAATGAACATAGGCATTCAAGTGTTTTCTCATGATCAATCTCCCACCTTGCCAATTCTTTAACATTAGCAAGTTTTTGAATGGTGTCCTTAGATGACTTATTAGACCTTTTATCATGAGATAATTCTATACTAATTTTTTCCATGTAGCATAATTATGTGGAGTTAGGAGTTCAATTTGAGATTTCTCCATTGTAAGAACACAAATCAAGCAAAATAATGCAAGCAACCACTACAAGATTACCCCCCCAAATCACTCAATCAAGAAACCCCCCAAGAAATATCTGATTTGGCAGTTTATACTTAGTGTGTTTACAGTTTCCACTTGCTAAAAACAATGAAGTGGACTTTGATCTTGGTATATGCAAATGCCAAATTTGGCCACATAATCAAGTACAATTTTTGGTACAAAAATGAGATCAGTCTGATCATACCATTGAAAATTACACAAAAATTTATGCACTTTAAAAAAAAATTGTACTGAAAAATGCTACAGTAGGAGCAAGATATGAGCTCTCAAAGTTCCCAAAATGAGGATGAAGTAGCAACACCTATGAGAATCTACTAATTTTGGAAAAAATAGACACTAAAATCAAGCACTGATTTCACCACTGTGAGGAGCACAAAAAATTAGCCCAAATAAAAAGAAATTCACTGAAAAAGGAGCCAAAACGAGTGAGATATGGTCCTTTGAAGTTGAACTGCAAAAATAAAAACCCCAATGGTGAGGGGGGGAATGTTTTTTAAATTGGAAATGGAAGGATGACGTCTAAAATTCAATTGATTAACTTTAACAAGTGTGGGGTTACAAAAGAATATTCTTCTTTGTGGATTGAATATGCTCAACCTTACTCAGCGGTGGAATCATGGGCTGATGCTTTGAAATATTCTGACCTAGATGCTCAATTTTTCTTTTTTTGATGCCATTGTTTTTTAATTCAAATGCCCGGCGGGATTTTTATAAGCACTAGTTTTGAAAGAAATTGGCTGGTGGAATTCCCGGTCACCTATGGATGTGTGTAGAGCCCACAGGTGCGGGTGAGGCCTCTAAGTGATATAACAGTGCCACATGCTAGTGGCTTGGGCCACGGTACAGGCAGTACAGTAGAAGGTACACTCTGCATATTTGTATAGTTTGCAAAGTGTACAAAATTCCTCCCTTGTTTTTTTGGATTTTAAAATAATTTTTTTTACAATGAAATATCTATTGGCCAAATTAAATTTTTCAAAACAATATACAAAATTTTTCAATTGAATTTTTTTTTTGAAAAATCAGACCATTGATAATAATGACGACCTGGGGTTGTACGACTCTCTGGGCAAAAAAAAAATTGTCTCAGTAAATGACTTTCTCTGAATTGGATGAATTGACAGTCGATCATAGGGATTTTGGCCCTTTTTGCACATGATGGCAGGGTCTAATTTGACCCAAAATGCTCCAAAATTGTCACTACCTTCTAGATCTAGCAACCACTCTTCAACTTCAAACCCTCATAGATTTGGCCTCAAATGTCCAATTTGGATGAAACAAAAGGAAAAATAAACTTTCTCGAACACTTCAGATGCAATGGTGAGCTTAGATTTGAACCAACAAACTTTGATATGAACCTGCAATAAAAAGTCAAAAATGGAAGTCTCCAAAATCTAGTACTCTCTTTAGAAAAAGAATCTCTAATGGCACCCAACTCACTTTGATACCATGTTAGAATTGGCTATGGTTGCCAAGATCTTCAGCCCAAATGGAAAGCACAAAAAAAGAGAGAATAGAATATGACAAGAATACACTATATTCAATGTCAATGATATGAGATTGATTACAAATGAGAGAAACCCCTTGGTTATAGCCAAGGTGAGATGCAAGATGTCATATTAGGATTGTGACAAGTGTCTTAATCATATGACATGATAAAACTAATCACACTTACCTAGGTTCACATGTAGTAGTTGTCAAGAATAAGATAACAAATAATGACACCTAACATCTTCTAGAATGATTCCTTCCTATGACCTACGCAAACTTAACATGTGTAAATAAGTTCCCTAGTAATGAATTAACTAGGTACAAGACTTTATTTATACCAACACAATTGAAACTAGGAAATAATCCATGTTCAAAATAAAAGATTATCATACATTTAAAACTTCCTTTCCAAACAAAGGATCTCATAAGCAAATAACCTTTCAAACATAAAATAATAAGGAATAGAAATCAGCATTCCTATATTAGATGCTCCAATTGATATTACTTCCTCTCTAGCTCAATTTCACCAACTAGCTTTCTACTTCTTCTAAGTTCGACCTATCTTCAACCTCTAGCTCTTACCAATTCTCACAATAATTGCAAAATCACATAATATCTCTCTATCTCACAAAGGTTCTCAAATACTGTCACATAGAAAATACAATAGAATAACAATGAAGAATTCTAAATTAGAAGTGTAATAAATGGTAGAGAGAGCACCTCTATATATACTAAAATATGAGCATTGCAATGCTACAAATATGCTATTTAAAATCCTTCACCACTCAAACAACAAACCAAAATGCATCATCTCAATTGATATGTGGCTAATTTGAGCTCTCATATTACAACACCTAATAGTCCTCTCATATCCAATTTCATAGTTATATCGATGAATCAACTCCCTTCTTGTGACAACATGACTCTTTTATTGAGTCAAGACCCAGCAATGCATTACTACAGGTTTCATATTTGATTTGCAAGTCAACTACCCTCACACATTTCTTCCATCTTTGCACTGACTGAGTTTTATGCTTATCTTATGGCTTTACTTGGATATGGAATAGGTTTAAGACTTCTTTTGGTTTCCAAATTCTATATATTTTAGTCCCACCTTCATATTTACGTGCCCTTTACTCATGCACAGTTAAGATTAAGTTAGTATTGTTGAATCTACATTCATTTTACTTGCAAAAATTAAGCAATAGTTCCTTTACTTGTAGGAAACACACAAGTCTCTAACTTATTCTTCCTTATGCACTTTAAGCACAACTTTAAGCTTTTTCTTTTATATCATATAAGGCAGTGCTATATCATTGTGCTATGATTAGTACAAATCACTTAATATGTTCTCATCATAAGATAGTATAATGCTGACTTATGCACTCATCATAAGGTTTTAACTATGGCCTCATATGTTTCCATTTAAAATGCTTTACATGTTTAATATTTTTACATTGCATCTAAACAATATCTTCCATAATATGTGTTTATTTAAACTCCCTTTTCTATGCTAAATATATGCACAACTTATTTTGCTAATATGCTAGGTTAAGTACCAACCTTTCCCTATATTTTCTATGCTTCTTATTAGTGCTATGTTTACTTATAAACATTTCATAATAAAATTCATATATATATATGTATATATAATAATTCTTTGATATTTAAATATATTGACAATTATATAAGCATATATATAATATATACACGTACATATATATGTGTGTGTGTGTTTGTATGTATTTATTTACACATGTGGATACATGCATTATTATTTGACTCATATATTTGTCTTCACCGATAAGTGTATACATGAAATGTACACACACACACACATATACATCTCATAAATGGATAGTTTATATCCTCATGCATATTATGTAATCTCATGCATGAGTTATTTTTCATACATATATACATATTAAATTCAATGTATATACTTCTCAACATAGATATAGATATGAACACATGAAGAATAAGGACTTTCACTTGACATAAATACTTAATTACATTTTTCCAATCAAGAACATTCAAATAGTAAGACCATAAGTGAATAAAAAAACATACTCAAATACTAATAGAAGGTTACTTACCATTTTCTAAACTATCTTAATTCAACTTAGACCAACTAGGATGTGAGTGTGTGATAGCTCAAACAAGCATATTAGGGTTACTAGACCAAACTCCTTTCCTAAGTGATACTCCCCCTCTCATACATGAAGGCTTCACCCCTTCTTACATCCAAATTAGTGCATCACATAGGTAGTTAGTCATTCACATGAAATATATTTGCATTATCAAAGCATTAACATATTCACTCATTACATTTCCAATTAGCATAAAACATAATCAATCTTTCAAAATAAATAACATCTTAATGCATATTTTAGTATTTCATTCACCTATCAAACATATTAAAGTCATGATTCACAATTATCATCAATTTCATTCATGGAGGTAAAATTATTTGGTTAACTATGGAGGCATATGATGCAAGTAATATTGTCAATTCAATAAAGATCTATGTTTACATAATATTATCTTGTGTTATTTCTATATGTTAACCTCTAAGTTTTAGGGATGGATAGTTCTTATTGGAACCTCGTCTGTGACTAAACCAAATTCATATAGAAAAAAATTGTATGCTTGTCCCCATCATGAATCCATTGATTTATATCCCTCTACTTCCAATAAATTTCTTCCTTCTTAATGATGTTATGTAAGTTTCTTAACATGGCTTTTTCCTTACCCACAAAAATCATCAATGCTCCCAACTCTAGATACTTTTGCACCTATCTAAATGAGTCCTTAAGAGATTTTTTTTGAGTAATATGAGTAAAGGGGAGTGTAGGGATACCAAATTCTCAATAAAGTATAGGTTTTGAAAAAGAACAAGAGATCTTGGAAGTTGAGGGAAAAGCCAAATCCAACAGCGATTGAGGAGGAAAATCAAGGGAAGACCTTCTATCCTAATAGGGAGAGGGAGATCTTATTTTTTCCCTTATTAGGGAGTTGAAACCTTTGATGCCTACTTAGGAAAAGCATTGCAAAGGTGGCCAACAAAAGAGAAAAATTTACAAGAGAGAAAAATTTTCATATTCAATGGCTTGAAACTTGTTACCAAGCATAGACTCTAAAGTGATTGAGGAAGGAATCACTTTATTGGGTTCAATGCTCATGCAAAAGTGAGTGAACACCTATGTGGACTATTCATTGGTGACATGTCCCAAAGAGATAAATTTACCAAAAGAGTTAGTCACACTCACAATAATCTCCTCATCTAAAAATTCTAGGGCAAGCCCTAGGAGTTGCACCCAAGTTGGGAAGACAACCACCAAATGATCAAAAAGGTCAAACCAGAGCACCATTTGCATAGAGAAAGAATCAAGGACCACTAGTTAAAGTCTTCAAATAGTATTCCTGAAGGGTGAAGGTGAAGCATAAAAATCCATTAGGGAGAGTAGAGATGGAAAAGTAACTCTTAATAGGCCATCAAGAAGTTTCCCATTTATGAACATATTCAATGTTAGGATGCCTTCCCACAAACCTTCTGATAGGAAAGTTCTCCATTTTAGCTAGGGAATGATTGATCGATGGGTCCTTAAATTTTAGAGTAGTCCCTTCATCATAATCTAGTATCTATAGACTATCAAAGTAAACCTTCTTAGTACCAAGGAAAAGAGTTTTCCAGTTTGGTAGAGAGGGTACCTTTTGAGAAGTAGGGGAAGCAACAAGTGACACCCCTCAAGACGTCTAACTACCTTTGGAAAGCACACCCTGCCTTGTAGAACCACTAGAGACATCACACATTAGTGGATGAGAACCAAGAGATTCTTTCTGAACTCCAACATCTCTTACACCACTCATTTTTAATTTTTTTTTTTCTTTAATTGCTGTTTACTAGAGTGAAATTATAAATTAGTTTAATACCCAAAATGATTTTGTATTCATCTTATGAAATTTATCATATCATTTTGAAAATATAAATAATTGTTAATTTTGATACATTTCTCATAATGCATCTATTTTCATACAAACCAAAATAACAAATATAGTATTTTATTGAAATGCCATCAATATGAAGGGAAATCAATTTTATAGAATTATTTCTCATGTGTGGAAAATAGAATTCTTTATTTCTTTAATAAAATTATTTGGATTAGAAAATACAATATAAATATAAGAATAAAGTAAATATATAAAACCTATATTTTATAAAGTTTACTTTAAGACCCACATTCTTGTAAAAATTTATTTCATGATGAGAAAATTTTCTCAATAATTTGTGTCTACTGAAATACTTCCATATGAATTGGAGAGAAACTTATACCACATGGAATATTTAAAGGATATGTATACATGTTGAAAATAAAATATATAAGGAAATCTAGCCTAATTTTCATTGTGTCTAGAAATGGGGCATACTTTTTTATATAAAATGCTAAACCAACAAGCTGTCCACAAGTGAAAATTTTATTTATCCTTCCACCTCTTGATGTCTCAAAAAAAAATTATTATCTTGTATAAAAAATCTATGTTGATCATAAAATATATATAGATATATATTTTAAAAATAAAATTTACATATTTAAAAAATAAGATAGAGGGCTATTTTTTTATTTAATTTCACTAAAAAACCAAGGTATCTAAAGTGGAAGTAATAATGAAAAAACTTCATTTTTGTAGTTTTAAGGGGAGATGGCACTAGATCGATACCACATCAAAGGGTTTTCACTAACCCACTTTTAGGTGAAGTCCATTCATATAAATGTGGTATACATGAACACTCCTCTTAAAGATTGTTTGCATAGGCATCCACACACCATCTAACTACCATATACATTTTAGTTATATATAATTTATAACCACTCTTATTTTTGTCCTACATACCATACATGCATGTAAGGAAAGTAGAGAAGAGTGTATAAGAGAAAGGGGAGGGGAGGAAAAATTTTAATTAATTTTTAATATTACACCATTATAAATAATATAAAATATGGTAAAGTTGTCTTTGCTGAAATTAAGTGGTCTCACAAAAAGTCTACTATGGATCAAATTTTCTAGAGTGAAAAATCTTTATGCTACTAAGGGATGTGATAAGATCATGCCCTAGGTAAATGAGGAAAAATTAACCTTGTATCTATATTGAAAGATTTATAATTTAATTAATACACATATATAGTTGCAAAAAATGAATTATAATATGTTTCCAACTCACCAATAAAGTAATATAAAATATGCTTAAAAATTTAGAAAAAAAGTGAGTCATGCTTGTCTAGAGAAAACAAGGCCAATTTCAATATAATGAGGGCTAAAAAGTATACACATCCAACACAATGTACACTCTTCCTTGTTATTTACATGGAGATAGGTCATAATCATGTATGGAATTCTTAGCCTTGGACTATTGGAAATTTGAAATGTGTATTAGGGGATGTGCTCATGTTCATGATTTTCTCAATGAGATAGAGTAACAACTATGATCCATTGAAGAGTGGAAAACATTCTATGAAATGCATTAAGATTGTTTTTAGAAGAGTGGTGAGATATAAAAAAAATATTGGATCAAATGTTTGGTGAATGTGGATAGTAAAAAACCCAAAATACACTATAACTATACATTAATGTCATTCGCACAAGTAACATCAATTGAGAGGGAAAAAATATAATGGCATTTAATTTTCTCCTCTAGAAATTTAAAGTGCAAACCCAAAGAATTTTTTTTATTGTCCACCATTTACCTATGAATAAGGACACACTCTAGTATTCACAACAAAATTACTAACCAATTGTAAGACTCCTCCATTATCCATAGTAAGACTCCTCCATTTGTTAATTTAGACTCACTCAATTATCCACAAATACTCATCTACAAAACTATGGATTGAGACAAACTGAATTATCTATAAATGGTTTGTGGATTCAACTGTCCATATACCAACAACTTGCCAAGTTTATGGATTAAGTTATCCACAGACCAACAAAACACTAAATGCCCATCTTGCTCATGAAAGGAATAGAGATGAAACAAATGCTTCTCATGCAAGGAATAATCTCTTAGCAAGAAGCTAGCTCGATATGATAGATGCCCTTCTACCTCCATTTCTTGATACCTCTAATTCAACCGAATTTTCTTAGAGAACATATATTTCTTAATTTTCTTGATCACACAATGTAGATTACATCTATCTCCCTCCATTTAAATAGCGATTAAAGCATTATCTATTTTTAACTTACCATCAATAAGATCTCTAGTATGTTGACTACAATTCACTAGAACCAGATATCATATTCTCTAAGTTTGGGCTTGGATTCAATTTGTTTAAAGTAAACATATTAACTTACCATCAATAAGATCTCTAGTATGTTGATTGCAATTCACTAGAACCAGATATCATATATTTGTTTAAAGTAAACATAATATTTTCAAAACTTGAGGGAATATGATATAATATTCTCTAAACTCAGGCTTGGATTCAATTTGTTTAAAGTAAACATAATATTGTCAAAACTTGAGGGCATAATATTTAATAAAATAGCTTTCAAATCATCATCATCAATTATACATTTTATTTGAATGGGTTGATTAAAAAGAGAACAAAATTTACTAATGTATTGAGCAACAATATCACCCTCATTCATTTTCAAACCAATTCTTTTTTGGTTCATTCCCATTTTAGCACTAGAAGCCTATGAACCAAATAAAGAGTTAAGACTTTCTTATATTTGGTTTGAAGCTTTTTAAAATCTATATAATGTAAATATGCATCAAATAATCCAAGACCAATCATTTTTGTAGCTTTATGATAATTTGCTATATATTTTAATAGTTCATCTACATCTTGTGGTTTTTTAATAGTTCCATTGACAATCTCCCAAACATTTTTTTCTATTAAAACCAATTGCTCTTATACTTTCCTTGTATGAAATTCATGACCCTTAAACTCCAAAATAAAATATGATTTCTCCATTTTAAATAAATTCAATGATAATACTTATCACTCTAATACAATTAGAAATTTTTTGCATCAAACTTCACACAATGATCTAGTTAAAAAAAAACCCATACCGTATCACCTCCTTGTCCAAATGAAACCTTGCTAACTATCACAAACCACACTACACTTTCCACTGGTAGCCTTTTGTAAACTCAGAAAATTGTTCATGACATGCAAATTTATATTACAATGCATACAATAGTTTGACTCTTTTTCTAAACGTCTTACACTAGTATAACTCTTCTTCAAATTTCATTGCAAGTGTTTATTAAGCATTGCATCCTTGTGAATTACATTTTGGTGAGTATATAGATGACAACTCCCTAAACCTAACAACTAAATATTAACCAATTTATTAAATATAAACTTTAATTTCCTAACCTAAAAAAATTCTAATTAATATATTTAAATTTTTAAAATGCTGAAAAAAAATTAAAAAGAAAAAATTCTTTCATGTGATTGTGAAATATATATTAACAATATAATAGAAATAAAATTATAAAGAAATGAAAAACAATAATTCTTTTAGAAATTTCTAAATTAATATATTTAAAATTTTAAAATTTAATAAAAAAGAATTATCCTAACTTTTATATTACAAAACATATATATTTCGAAATTACAATATTTTAAACATAACAAATATTCAAAATATCTCTCTAAAGAAATATTATAAATTCAAAGCTTTACTAAATATTTTATTCTATAAAAATATGAAAACTTAAATAAATAGTCTAATACGAAATTTTATATTAAGTGTAAATCAAAAATAATTTAAAATTATAAAATGAAATAAATAAATTTATTATTACACATAAAAATAAGTTTTTAAATTAATATATTTAAAATTGACATATATACTTTATCATATAATTTCAAAATAATATACATTATTATTATTTATGTATTTATTATCTTTCTTATATTCTTTTTTAATTTATTTTGAATTGTGAATAATAATATTCTAATGTTAATGTTATTGATTGGCATATCTATCTTTAAAATAATAATGTAG
The DNA here is from genome assembly GCA_007258455.2 of Sequoia sempervirens. Taxonomy (NCBI): domain Eukaryota; kingdom Viridiplantae; phylum Streptophyta; class Pinopsida; order Cupressales; family Cupressaceae; genus Sequoia; species Sequoia sempervirens. The sequence goes on along the minus strand of VDFB02383291.1, from coordinate 183,963 downwards.
TTGAGAATTACATTTACACTTAATGTTATCATATACTTTTAAAATAATTTATAACATCATTATTATTACTTATGTATTTATTATCATTTTATATATTTTTTAATTTATTTTTAATTGTAAATAATAATCTTCCATGTGAATCTCATTAATAATTTTGGTAAAATTATTTTCTAATTATGGGCTGGTATTTTTTAAATCATTTTTTAATGAAAGGGTTGAGGGGTAAATGACAACAATAGGTCATATTACTTCAACCCTAACCCTATTCTTAGTTGTAAATTCATAAGCTCATAATTCATGTGCCCTAACCTTAACCTTTACCATAACCACAAACTTATCCCTAATCCTTATGTAAATAGTACTGGCTAAAAAATCATAAATTTAACCTAACCATAATACCATAAATTTAACCTATTTATAACCCTAACCCCAACCCTAAAAAGTCTCCCATGCTTCTTTAGGTGTATTACATGATTTAATATGAAATCATAAATAAAATGTGTTTTCTCACAATCAATCTCCCACCTTGCCATTTCTTTAACATCAATAGGATTTTGAATGGGCTTTTGAATGGTGTCCTTTAGATGATCTATTAGACCTTTTATCATGAGATAATTTTGTACAAATTTCATGTACCATAATTATGTGGAGTTAGGAGTTCAATTTGAGATTTCCCCATTGTAAGAAAAAAAAATCAAACAAAAGAATGCAAGCAACCACTACAAGATTACCCCCGCCCCCAAATCACTCAATCAAGAAACCCCCCAAGAAATATCTGATTTGTCACTTTATACTTAGTGTGTTTACAGTTTCCACTTACTAAAAACAATGAAGTGGACTTTGATCTTAGTACATGCAAATGCCAAATTTGTCTATAGAATCAAGTACAATTTTTGGTACAAAAATGAGATCAATCTAATTATACCATTCAAAAGTTGACGAAAAATCATGCTCTTTAAAAAAAAATTATACCCAAAAATGTTACCATAGGAGCAAGATATGAGCTCTTGAAGTTCCCAAAATGAGGATGAAGCAGTAACACCTAGGAGAATTTTCAATTTTTTGAAAAACTAGACACCAAAATCAAAAAATGATTTCACCACTATGAAGAGCACATAAAATTAGCCAAAATAAAAAAATATTCACTAAAAAAGGAGCCAAAACAAGTGAGATATGGGCCTCCAAAGTTGAACTTTAAAAATGAAAAGCCCAATGGTGAGGAGGGAAAGCTTTTTAAACTGGTAACACAAGGATGATGTCAGCAATTCACTTGATTAAATTTTACAGTTGTGGGGTTAAAAAAGAATATTCTTCTTTGTGGATGGAATGTGCTCAACCCTACTTAATGGTGGAATCCTAGGCCGATGCTTTGAAATATTCTAACCTAAATGCTGGATTTTTCTATTTTTGATGCTACTATTTTTGAATTCAAATACCCTACGAGATTTTTATAAGTGTTGGTTTTGAAAGAAATCGGCTGGTGGAATTCCTAGTCACCTATCGATTTACGTGGAGAACACAGGGTTGTGTGGGTGACGCCTCAAGGTGATATAACAATGCCACGTGGTAGTGGCTTGGGCCATGGTACAGGTGGTATAGGAGAACGTACACTCTACATATTTGTATAGTCTGTAGAGTGTACAAAACTCCTCCCCTTTTTTTTGGATTTTAAAATAAAACTTTTTACAATGAAATATAATATTAGCCGAATTAAATTTTCCAAAAAAAAAAATCAAAAAAATCACACCATTGATAATAATGATGACCTAGGGGTCATAAGACTCTCTGGGAAAAAAAAAATTGTCTCACTAGATGACTTGCTTTGAATTGGATGAATTGACAATCGATACTAGGGTTTTAGGCCCTTTTGGACATGATGGCAGGGTTAGATTTGACCCAAAATGTTCCAAAATTGTAGCTACCTTCTAGATGTAGCAACCACTCTTCAACTTCAAACCCTCATAGATTTGGCCTCGAATGTCAAATTTGGATGAAACAAAAGGAAAAATCAACCTTCTCGAACACTCCAGATGCAATGGTGAGCTTAGATTTGAACCAACAAACTCTAGCTGCAATAAAGAGCCAAAAATGGAACACCCCAAAATCTAGTATCTCTCTTCAGAAAAAGACTCTCCAATGGCACCCAACTCGCTTTGATACCATGTTAGAATTGGATATGGTTGCCAAGATATTGGGACCAAATCAAAAACACAAAAAAAAAGAGAATAGAATATGACAAGAATAAACTCTATTCAATGTCAATGATATGAGATGATTTGAGATTGGTTACAAATGAGAGGAACCCCTTGGTTATAGCCAAGGTGAGATGTAAGATGTCATATTAGGACTGTGACAAGTGTCTTAATCATATGACATGAGAAAACTAATCACACTATTGAAACTAGCAAAATAATCCATGCTCAAAATAAAAGATTATCATACACTTAAAACTTCCTTTCCAAAAAAAGGATTTCATAAACAAATAACCTTTCAAACGTAAAATAATAAGGAATAGAAATCAGCACACCTATATTAGATTCTCCAATTGATATTACTTCCTATCTAGCTCAATTCCACCAACTAACTTGCTACTTCTTCTAAGTTCAACCTATCTTCAACCAGTAGCTCTTACCAATTCTCACAATAATTGTAAAATCACAAAATAACTCTCTCTCACAAAGGTTCTCAAATACTGTCACATAGAAAATACAATAGAATAACAATGAAGAGTTCTAAATTAGAAGTGTAATAAATGGTAGAGAGAGCACCTCTATATATACTAAAATATGAGCATTGTAATGCTACAAATATGCTATTTAAAATCCTTCACCACTCAAACAACAAACCCAAATGCATTGACTCAATTGATATGTGAGTAATTTAAGCTCTCATATTACAACACCTAATAGTCCTCTCATTTCCAATTTCATAGTTATATCGATGAGTCAACTCCCTTCTTGTGACAACATGACTCTTTTATTGAGTCAAGACCCAACAATGCATTACTATAGGTTTCATATTTATTTTGCAAGTCAACTACCCTCACAAACTGCTTCCATCTTTGCATTGACTGAGTGTTATGCTTATCTTGTGGGTTTACTTGGATATGGCATAGATTTAAAACTTCTATTAGTTTCCAAATTATATATATTTTAGTCCCACCTTCATATTTCAGTTCCCTTTACTCATGCACAGTTAAGATTAAGTTATGATTGTTGAATCCACATTCATTTAACTTGCAACAATTAAACAATAGTTCCATTACTTGCATGCAACACACAAATCTCTAACTTATTCCTTACGCACTTTAGGCACAAATTTAAGCTTTTTCTTTTATATCATATAAGGCAGTGCTATATCATTGTGCTATGATTATTACAAATCACTTAATATGTGCTAGTCACAAGATAGTATAATGTTGACTTATGCACCCATCATAAGTTTTATACCATGGCTTCATACGTTTCCATTTAAAATGCTTTACATGTTTAACACTTTCAAATTGCATCTAAAAAAAATCTTCCATAATATGTGTCTATTTAAACTCCCTTTTCTATGCTAAATATATGCGTAGCTTGTATTCCTATTATGCTAGCTTAAGTACCAACCTTTCCCGGTATTGTCTGTGCTTCTTATTAGTTCTATGTTTACTTATAAACATTTCATAATAAAATATATATATATAGATATATGTATATATAATTATTCTTTAATATTTAAATATATTGACAATTATATAAGCATATATATAATATATACATATACATATCTATGTGTGTGTGCTTGTATGTATTTATTTATACATGTGAATATATGCATTATTATTTGACTCATATATTTGTCTTCACCGATAAGTATATACATGAAATCTACACACACCCACACATATACATGTCATAAATGGACAATTTACATCCCCATGCATATTATGTAATCACATGCATGAGTTATTGTTCATACATATATACATATTAAATTTAATGTATATACTTCTCAACATAGATATAGATATGAACACATGAAGAATAAGGACATTCACTTGACATAAAGGCTTAATTAAATTTTCCCAATCAGGAACATTCAAATATTAAGACCATAAATCAATACAAAACTTACTCAAACCCCGAAAAAAGGTTACTTACCATTTTCTAAACTATCTTAATTCAACTTACCATTTTCTAAACTATCTTAATTCAACTGAGACCAACTAGGATGCGAGTGTGTGATAGCTTAAATAGGCATATTAGGGTTATCGGACCAAGCTCCTTTCCTAAGTGATACTCCCCCTATCATACATGAGGGCTTGACCCCTTCTTACATCCAAATTAGTGCATCACATAGGTATTTAGTTGTTCACATGAAATATATTTGCATTATCAAAGCATTAGAATATTCACATTGCTATACATATTCACTCATCGTATTTCCGGTTAGTATAAAATATAATCATTCCTTCAAAAGCAATAACATCTTAATGCATATTTTAGTATTTCATTCACCTATCAAACATATTAAAGTCACAATTCACATTTATCATCAATTTCACTCATGGAGGTAAAATTAGCTTGGTAACTATGGAGGCATATGATGCAAGTAAGATTTCCAATTCAATAAAGATCTATGTTTGCAGAATATTCTCTTGTGTTATTTTGATAAGTTGAACTCTAAGTTGTAGGACTGGATATTTCTTATTGGACCCTTCATCTATGACTACACCAAAGTCATATGGAAAAAAAATGTATGCATGTCCCCGTCATGAATCCATTGATTTATATCCCTCTACTTCCAATAAATTTCTTCCTTCTTAATGATATTATGTAATTTTCTTAACATGACTTTTTCTTTAGCCACCAAAGTCATCAATGCTCCCAACTCTAGATCCTTTTGTACCTATCTAAGCGAGTCCTTAAGGGATTTTTTTGAGTAAATATTAGTAATAGGGGACATAGGGATACCAACCTTCTTGAGAAAGGATAGGGTTTGAAGAAGAAAAAGAGATCTCAGGACCTGAGGAAAAAACCAACTCCAACACTGAATGAGGAGGAAAATCAAGGGAGCATGTTCTATCCTAACAGGGGGAGGGAGATCTTATTTTTTCCCTTATTAGGGATTTGAAACCTTTGACTCTTGCATAGGAAAAGTGTTGCAAATGTGGCCAACAAAAGAGAAAAATTTAAAGAAGAGAAAAAAATTCATATTCAATGGCTTGAGACTAGTTACTAAGCGGACTCTAGAGTGATTAAGGAAGGCATCAATTTATTGGGTTCAATGCTTATGTAAAAGTGAGTGAACACCTACCTAGATTGTTCCTTGGTGATATATTCCAAAGAGATAAATTTAACAAAAGAGTTAGCCACACCCACAATAATCTCATCTAAAAACTCTAGGGGAAGCCCTAAGAGCCACACCCAAGTTGGGAGGGAAAGCACTAGATGATTAGAAATGTCAAACCGGGGTGCCATTTGTATAGATGAAGAATCAAGGACCACTAGTTAAATTCTTTAAATAGTCTTCCTAAAGGGTGAAGGTGAAGCATTAAAATCCGTTAGGGAAAGTAGAGATGGAAAAGTAACCCTTAATAGGCCATCAAGAGGATGCCCATTTCCAAACATATTCAATGTTAGGATGCCTTCCCAAAAACCTTCCAATAAGGGAGTTATTCATTTTATCTAGGGAATGATTGATTGATGGGTCCTTAATTTTTATAGTAGTCTGTTCATCAGAATGTAGTATCTATACACCATCAGAGTAAACCTTCTTGGTACCAGTGAAAGGAGCTTTCCAATTTGGTAGTGAGGGTACTTTTTGAGAAGTAATGGAATCAACAGGTGACAACCCACAAGACCTGTGACTACCTTTGGGAAGCACACCGTGCTTGGTAGAACCACTAAAGACATCACACACCAAAGGACAAGAACCAAGAGATTCTTGCTCAACTCCAATATCTCTCACACCACTCATTTCTCAAATTTTGGTCTTGAATTATTGTTTACTCTAGAGTGAAATTATAAATTATGTTAATACCTAAAAGGATTTTGTATTCATTTTATGATATTTCTCATATCATTTTGAAATATAAATTATTGTTAATTTGAACACATTTCTCATAATACATCTATTTTCATACAAACCAAAATAATGAATATAGTATTTTATTGAAATACCATAAATATGAAGGGAAATCATTTTTTATAGAATTATTTTTCATGTGAGGAAAATAGAATTCTTTATTTTTCTAATAAAATTATTTGAATTAGAAAATACAATATAAATATAAGAATAAAATAAATATATAAACTCTATGTTTTATAAAGTTTACTCTAAGACCCACATTATTGTAAACTTTTATTTCATGTTGAATTTTTAATGATGAGAACTAATGAAATATTTCCATATGAAATGGAAAGAAAAGTAAACCAGATGTGAAATATTTAAAGGATATCTATACATGTTGACAATACTATATATAATGAAATCTAACCTAATTTTCCTTGTGTCTAGAAATTATTAACACTTCCACCTCTTGATGTCCCAAACAATTTTCATTATCTTCTATAACAAACCTATGTTGATTATAAAAAATAAAAAAGTATAATATTTCAAAAATAAAATTTACATATTTAAAAAGCTACGATAGAGGGATATTTTTATATAATTTTACCCAAAATCAAGGTATCTAAAGTGGATTTAGCTATAGTAAAAAAACTTCATTTATGTGGTTTTAGGTGGAGATGGAACTAGATAGATTCCACATCAAAGAGTTTTCACTAACCCATTTTTAGGTGAAGTCCATTCATGTAAATGTGGCATACGTGAACACTCCTCTTAAAGATGGTTTGCATAGGGATCGACTCACCCTCTAACTACCATATACATTTTAGTTATGTATACTTTATAACTATTCTTATTTTTGTCCTACATACCATAAATTCATCTAAGGAAAATAGAGAAGAGGGTATAAGAGAAAGGAGAGGGGAGGAAAAATTTTAATTAATTTTTAATTTTACACTATTATAAATAAGATAAAATATGGTAAATTCACTTTTGTTGAAATTAAATGATCTCACAAAGAGTCTACTATGGATCAAATTTTGTAGAGTGAAAAAGCTTGATACTATTAAGGGATGTGGTTAAGATCATGCCCTAAGTAAATGTGGAAAAATGAACCTTGTATCTATATTGAAAGATTTATAATTTAGTTAATAAACCAATACCATAGTTGCAAAAAATGAATTATAAGATGCTTCCAACGTACCAATAAAGTAATATAAAATATGCTTAAAAAGTTAGAAAAAAAAGTGATCTATGCTTGTCTAGAGAAAACAAGGCCGATTTGAATATAATAAGGCCTAAAAAATATACACATCCAACTCAATGTGTACTCTTGTTATTTACATGGAGACAAGTCATAATCATGTATGGGATTCTTAGCCTTGGACTATTGGGAATTTGAAATGTGCAATAAAGCAATGTGTTCATGTTCATGATTTTGTCTATGAGATAAAGTAACAATTGTGATCCATTCAAGAGTGGAAAATATTCTATGAAATGTATTAAGACTGCTTTGAGAAGAGTGGTGAGATATGAAAAAACATATTGGATCAAATCTTAGGTCAATGTGGATAGTAGAAAACCTAAAATACACTATAACTATAGGTTAAAGTCATTCACACAAGTAACATCAATTGAGAGGGAAAAATATATAAGACATTTAATTTCTCCTCTATAAATTTAAAGTACAAACCCAAAGAAATAAAAAATCAAAATTATTATTATTTTTAAAATATTGAAAGTATTGGTTCCTATTATTCTAGATCCAAAATATTGAGAACTTTTTAAAAATTATACAATATGTCTAATAAGAAAATTATAATTCAATATATCAAATATAAAACATAATATCTATATTATATTTCAATTGAATTTTAAAATTAAATTTATCAATAATATATTCGACTAAAATGTATGATAAGAACTATTAATTTAAGTAAAATTTAAGAATATTATAATAAGTATTTACTGATCTAAATAATATCAATGGGAACATTCAACATTAAACTATCCTTTTCTAGTTTTATCCCTCGATTACAAGTTAAAATTTTATCATTTCACTACATGATATGACCCATTTAAAATATATGTGAACTAAAATTAATAAGATGCCCGTATAAATTTAAATGAACCATTTAATCCTTCGCATCAAATAAATATAGATAAAATAGAAAAGTATCTCTTGAAGATCGCTGACATAAAATCACAAAGTATCTCTTGAAGATTATTGCTGACATAAAATCACCCCCTACGTTGTAAGACATTAAGATAGAAAGAAGTAGAATGATATTGTTGCCTTTTTGGTCCTCTGAAGACGAGGTTAATCTTAGAAAGTTTCTAAAATATCTTCAAACTAATTTTCATGCATGGAATGTTTCAATCTGTTCAGCAAATCAGAGGAAGTTTATATCAAGTTTCTAAAATGCGTAATTTTGATACACTGTATATATAGAAAGTACATCCACTCGATATATACAAAGTATTGACGGAGTACATGCACTCGCCTCGTCTGATAAAAGTACAAAAGTGGGATGGCAGGAAGCAAAAGAAAACGAATAGTGGATATAGATTATGAATCCCCTGCCAAAAGAAAGCGGCAATGGGGAGATTATGAAATGGCAAGAGAAGTAGATTATGAAGTAATAGATGTTATTGAGAGGTTAGGAACGATGATGACAGATTTTAAAATGGCAATGGAAATAGATGATGTAGGTAAGTGAATTGATAACCTTGTAAACTGTAGTTAAGTCAATTGATAGCTATTGATATTCTGCATTTTCTTTTTGATGAGTTTTGCAGTGTCGCAGTGGAAGCCTCTTCAATGGAGGTATTTAGAGAGAAAAGTTGAAAGATGTAATGCCATGGAGTCGAACTCAAAATGTATGCTTGGTTTATTGAAATGGATAGTAACCATGTGTCAATAAACATGTCAACTGTACTATATACATGATGTAAGGATTATGAGTTTGGCTGCATGTGATCGATTATTTTGTATGTGTTTGAATCATTATGTTTCAAATGGACAGTAGTGTTTTTTTGGTAAACAAATTATCATAGCAACTATGTTAAGACAGTGGAAATCATGAAAAATTACCAATGACCATGACAGCTGATGTTTCCAGGAGTCTCAAGAAATCCTACAAACTCTACTCCATGAAATAAATTTAGTAGTTCAGATTGTCTGATTATTATTAATAAATTTTAATCCATGTGTTCGATTATTTTGTATGTGTTTGACTTATTATGTTTCAAATGAACAACAGTGTTTTTTAGCTGGTAAACAAATTATTATAGCAACAATGTTAAGACAGTGGAAATCATGAAAAATTACCAATGACCATGACTGTTGACGTTTTAGGAGTCTGGAGGATCCTACAAACTCTAGTCCATAAAAAGTTATCTGCCATCTCGATACATAATGGGTTCCATTCAAGAGCTTTTACTTGTAATCTCAACTTAATATATAATTTTACTGGTCTAAGGTATTTGTTTATCATTGATTTTAAGAAAATAAATTGCTGCACATTTTATGGTTTCTTAACTCTTTTTTAGATATTGTAGATAGAGAAAAAAAAAACATAGAGAGGTTGTAAGATATCTTACAAACTCTGCAAGATGGCCAACTGTTCAAATTGAAACAAGGTTAGCTATATAAAGTTTTGTGGTATGTTGGGAAAAACATAATCATCTGCACCATAATTTCATTAGAATTTTTGATAAAAGGGGGATAAACGGGTTTTACAGGGACCCGAAACCGTGGAGTATCATTACAAGAAAAGACCAAAACAGAGGTCCAAAAAACAGAAAGGCTGCCAGAAAGAAAAAAACCAGTTAGCAACATTAGAGTTAGCAACATAACAACAATGCTAATAAATTTTTTAAATCTTTCTTAACTGACTTTCTTTTGGTATTTTGCTTGTATTTTTTCTTTTTTTCTCTGATGGCACATAATGTGGATTATATTTATAGTTTTTCACTCTGATGAATCAAAGTGATATGAATTGTCTATAAATTTATTTTTTTTCAAAATCTTTAAATCCCATATATATATATATTTTCTTGTTTTTTATAAATAATGTCATGTGATCATGTTTAGATAAATTTTTCTATGTTTAGATAAATTTTTCTATTATCTTTGAATTAATGATACTTTCATATAATAACTGTAGCAAATGAAAGTATTTTGGTGAAGTATTTCCACCAATTGATTATTTTTCAACAAACTTTCAAACATTATATGTGCCAGTAGCTAACACTTGAGTGTACATGATTCATCAGCATTATATACTGTAGGATTTTAGATCTTTTAAAACAAGCTTCTCTACTCCTAACAATGCTAGAAGCTGCCGTTTTCAACATCTTATCTTCTCACCTCAATGGCTAGACCAGACATTGTTTTGCTTCCAAGCGATCATTGAAGAATTCTTTTTACAATATTTTCATTGAGATGCTATGAACTCTATGCTATGTAAATTGGAATGAATCTGCTAGGCCTGATCGCTTTGTAAATGATAAATTGTTAAATAAAAGTGACTTGATAGTAATACAACATTTCGTTCCAGAAAAAGATTTATTGCCTTCAGATTAATAGTTATGAAAATTCTGTGGGAGGTTTTCCTTGACTTCAAGAATAAGAAAACATATGATTATGCCTGTTGATAATCTTTCGCTGAAGAGATATTTTTTACAGTAATGTGTTTGATATGTCACTAGATTTTAAGTTGCATGGAAATGGCTGGATTTTATTATTTTGCTTGGAAATATATTTTCATGGAGAAACTTGGGCAAGTATATTTTCTTTGCATGGAAATTATAGTTAATTTTGATACCCAAGTGCAGACAGTTTTTATCACTTATAGTGGAGCCTATTTCACAATTTCACAAGTGCTTGATGGAATGCTAGGAATTCTATTTCAAAATTACCTAATTTTGAGATAATATACCCTATGTTAAAATCGAAATTATCATATCTAAATGGTTGAGAATGTCTTAAAAAGGTCTAATTAATTATACTGTGATTAATGATAAATCAGAAAGCATTTAACTTTATTTTTTCAATACTATTATAAGTTGTCACTCAAGTCCTTTGAAATTGGCATTCATTGGAATTATACACCTCCCCAAACTTGTAAGGAAGCAAAGGTGTGCGGAATCACTTCCTACGTTGATCTTGAGAGGATGATTATGCAATTCAACTAACTATTACAGAGATTTCAATAGACAAATAAACATGCATAAATGAAATGTCACAATAAACACATTACATAGTAATTACCATGGGGAAACCCTTCCGGGAGAAAAACCCCACCCTCCAAAACCCGCACAATGTATTATCAAATCAAGAAGATTACAATACACTTGCAATGCAAGTTCTTAGAGGAGCGCATCACCACAACTCAAACTCAGACTCAGAGAGACTCCTTCTAGCACTCAGTCTTGCAAACTAAACTCAATGATTCAAACACCTCCCCAAGCCCTCCTTTTATAGTGATTTACAACCTGGAAACCATTTGTGGTTTTACAAAACCATGCGCAAAACAACCATGCCACATGTTACCCACTTGTCACTTGTAACTTCCAAGATGGGAAACCAACCAAGTTAAAATAGCATTTTCGTCCATAATTTTGTCGTCTAGTTTAGACCCCCATTAAATTCATACAATGAGTTGTTTAAACTAAAAAACAACCCTCCTATATTCTAACTGTATGGTCCCATGGGGCGGCTTGGGCTTCTATTTTCATGGATCAAGCGGTCCCATGGAGCAAACAAAATTATGCTACAGGATTAATTGGAATCTCCTCCTGAAAAATAGCAGCCCCTACCTTTTAGGATTGCAAATTTCAGCGGGTGAAATTGAGGTGGGGCTAGAAATTGCCCCTACAGCTTAGGAATTTTTTAGGAATTTTTTCTGCCACTTGTCTATCACTTTGAATTTTAAATTCCTAAAAAAAACTAAAAAATAAGAGAATTTTTATTTGTTTTTTAATTTTTATCATTTTACTCCACTTTGTCCCTTGATTTTTGGAGCTCAAACTTTTAAGCTGAATTGCAAAATTGAATTCATGGGACCACCATCTTTAAAATATTCCTAAAAAGTCTTAGCAGCACTGCTGAAATTTTTTAGGAAGCCCCCCTCCATGGGACCGTACCCTAATAGGGACAAGGCACATTTTTAACAACTCATACACCTTTTTCCAATGCATAAACATGTGAAGAACTACCACAAACAAATTCTAAAGTTTTCTGAAAAAAGACTTACAAGATTGAGACACAATTCTCAACAAAACTTTGTAGCTCTTAGGCAGCAGGAGGTTTTACTTCAGATATATTACGTTTGCATTTGCCCTATTGTTTGAGTCTGTTTTCTTTTGTATTCGTGACTGCATTGCTTTATAGACCATGCCGCCTGCTTTATTTGTATTAAGCAATGTTATTTCAGCATTTGTACAGATATTTCCACGGTTAATGACTACTTCTTGTGCAGATATTTAGTTGCAGGACATGCAAGTGCATTTAGCTGGCTTATCTGCACTTGTTACACAAAAGGAGACATTTGTTCTAACATTTTGTGTTTACGATTGACGGCATCACTTTCTACAGTTTTTCCATGCATATGAACTCAACATTTAAAACATTTTTATTTTTATTTTCTTTTAGCTTAGCAATATTTGTGAAAACGTATTTTCTTAATCCAAGGTTAAATAAAAGAATAGATAATATATAATGTATTACAACATTAATATTTTATTTTTTTATTTTTCATTTTATCATTTTTTGATTTAATGTTTTGTGGAAGTTCTATTTTGGTGAAATGTCAAATTTCATTCTTAAATGTGAAAGGAAAATATGTATATGAACTCAACATTTAAAACATTTTATTTTAGTTTTCTTTTAACTTTGAAATATTTTAGAAAACCTATTTTCTTGATTATTTAAATGAGGTTTACATTTTGTTTTGTTTTTTTAATTTTTTCCTAAAGAGGGGTAAAAATTTATTCAATCCAAAAAAGAGCAGTACAAAGCAAGGGCATTACACATCCCTATCAATCTCCAATAGTTGGTCCAAATTTTGTATCAAGGTTTACATTTTGTTGATTTTTGGTTTTGGTTTTATTAATAATTAAAATTATTTTGTATGTATATAAGTTGCAACATGAATGCATTATCTAAACACTATTACTAAAAGAATAATAACAATATTCAGAACTTACATTGCAAATAATAACAAAGTAATGAAGAATTCCATTATCTCCATTTGAGTCATTTACAATGTTCATTGTGAATCCTTATTAAGCATTACATTCCCATGAATAACAACCCAAATTCCCTTATGACACTAAATCCCTACAACTAACATCTAACTATTAACTAATTTATTTAATATAATCTTTAATTTCTTAACAAACTCCCCTTAAAGTTTACATAATAGAAAAAAATATATAAAAATAAAAGTATAAACCTTAAATTCCTAACATATCCCCCCCTTATGGTTTACATTACAAAAAGAAAACCAAAATATTATATCAGCATCAACTAATCTTCTTGGTCTAGGAAAATGGTCTGCTTAGCCAACCTTGCATCAACATCAACCCAAACTCCTTTGTCTAGGAAAATGTCTTGAGCATCAACCCAAACTCCTCATGTCTGAGTAAATTTTCTCATTATCCAACTCATAATCAACATCAATTGAAACTCCTCATTTTTGGATTTTTTTTTTATTGTCCACCATTTACCTATGAATCAAGACACACTCCACTATTCACAAAAAATCACCAACCAATTGTAAGACTCCTCCATTAGTGAATTTAGACTTACTCAATTATCCACAAATACTCATCTACAAAACTATGGATTGAGACAAACTCAATTATCTATAAATGGTTTGTGGATTCAACTGTCCATATACCAACAACTCGCCAAGTTTATGGATTAACTTATCCACAAACCAAAAAAACACTAAATTCCACATCTTGCTCATGAAAGGAATAGAGATGAAACAAATACTTTTCATGCAAGGAATAATCTCTTAGCAAGAAGCTAGCTCGATATGATAGATGCCCTCCTACCTCCATTTCTTGCTACCTCCAATTCAACCTAATTTTCTTAGAGAACATATAAATCTTAATTCTCTTGATCAAACAATCTAGATTACATCTATCTCCCTCTCTTTCATTAGTGATTAAAGCATTATCTATTTTTAACTTACCATCAATAAGATCTCTAGTATGTTGACTACAATTCACTAGAACCATATATCATATTCTCTAAGTTCGGGCTTGGATTCAATTTGTTTAAAGTAAACATATTAACTTACCATCAATAAGATCTCTAGTATGTTGACTGCAATTCACTAGAACCAGATATCATATATTTGTTTAAAGTAAACATAATATTTTAAAAACTTGAGGACATACAATATAATATTCTCTAAACTCGGGCTTGGATTCAATTTGTTTAAAGTAAACATAATATTATCAAAACTTGAGGACATAATATTTAATAAAATAGCTTTCACATCATCATCATCAATTATACATTTTATTTGAATAGGTTGATTAAAAAGAGAAAAAAATTTACTAATGTATTGAGCAACACTATCACCCTCATTCATTTTCAAACAAATTCTTTTTTTGGTTCATTCCCATTTTAGCACTTGAAGCCTACAAATCAAATAAAGATTTAAGACTTTCTTATATTTGGTTTGAAGCTTTTTTCAAATCAATATACTGTAAATATGCATCAAATAATCCAAGACTAATCACTGTTGTAGCTTTATGATAATTTGCTATATATTTTTATAGTTCATCTACATCTTGTGGTTTTTTAATAGTTCCATTGACAATCTCCCAAAGATATTTTTCTATTAAAACCAATTGCACTTTGACTTTCCTTATATGAAATTCATGACCCTCAAACTTCAAAATAAAATATGATTTATCCATTTTAAATAAATTCAATAATAATACTTATCACTCTAATACAATTAGATTTTTTTTGCATCAAACTTCACACAATGATCTAGTTAAAAAAAAAACCCATACCATATCACCTCTTTGTTTAAATGAAACCTTGCTAACTATCACTAACCACACTACACTTTCTACTGATAGCCTTTTGTAACTCAGAGAATTTGTTAATGACAACAATAAGTCATATTACTTTAACCCTAACCCTATTCTCATTTGTAAATTCATAAGCTCATAATTCATGCACCATAACCTTAACCTTTACCCTAACCACAAACTTATCCCTAATCCTTATGTAAATAGTAGTCCCTAAAAAATCATAAATTTAACCTAACCATAATACCAGAAATTTAACCTATTTATAACCCTAACCCTAACCCTAAAAAGTCTCCCATGCCTCTTTAGATGTATTACATGATTCAATATGAAATCGTAAATCAAATGAGACTAATGAACATATGCATTCAAGTGTTTTCTCACGATCAATCTCCCACCTTGCCAATTCTTTAACATCAATAGGTTTTTGAATGGTGTAATTTAGATGACCTATTAGACCTTTTATCATGAGATAATTCTATAGTGATTTTTTCCATGTAGCATAATTATGTGGAGTTAAGAGTTCAATTTGAGATTTCCCCATTGTAAGAACACAAATCAAGCAAAAGAATGCAAGCAACCACTACAAGATTAGACCCCAAAATCACTCAATCAAGAAACCCCCCAAGAATATCTAATTTGGCACTTTATACTTAGTGTGTTTATAGTTTCCACTTCCTAAAAACAATGAAGTGGACTTTGATCTTGGTACATACAAATGCCAAATTTGGCCATAGAATCAAGTACAATTTTTTGGTACAAAAATGAGTTTAATCTAATCATACCATTGAAAAGTACACAAAAAATCATGCACTTTAGAAAAAATTGTACCCAAAAATGTTATCGTAGGAGCAAGATATGAGCTCTAGCAATTCCCAAAATGAAGATGAAGCCACAACAACTGTGATAATCTACAAATTTTGGGAAAACTAGACACCAAAATCAAAAATTGATTTAACCACTGTGAAGAGCACATAAAATTAGCCCAAATAAAAAAAATTCATTGAAAAAGGAACCGAACCGAGTGAGATATGGGCCTCCAAAGTTGAACTGCAAAAACGAGAAGCCCAACAGTGAGGGGGGAAACTTTTTTAAACTGGTGACACAAGGATGACGTCAAAAATTCACTTGATTAACTTTGACAAGTGCGTAGTTAAAAAAGAATATTCTTCTTTGTGGATGGAATATGCTCGACCCTGCTCAACGGTGGAATCTGAGGTTGATGCTTTGAAATTTTCTAACCTAAATGCTGGATTTTTCTTTTTCTGATGCCACTTTTTTTAAGTTCAAATGCCCAGTGGGATTTTTATAAGCATCGGTTTTGAAAGAAATCGACAAGTGGAATTCCCAGTCGCCTATCGATTTGTGTTGAGCCCATAGGGCTATGTGGGTGATGCCTTAGGGTGATATAATAGTGCCATGTGGTAGTGGCTTGGGCCACGATACAGGTGGTAAAGGAGAAGGTACACTTTGCATATTTGTATAGTCCATAGAGTGTACAAAATTCCTCCCCTTTTTTTTTGGATTTTAAAATAAAACTTTTTACAATGAAATATATACTGGCCAAATTAAAATTTTCAAAAAAAATTTATAAAAATTTCAACTGAAATTTGTTATTTTTATTTTTGTAAATATCATACCATTGATAATAATGACTTGGGGGTCATACAACTCTATTGAAATTTTTTTTTGTCTCACCGGATGACTTGCTCTGAATTGGATGAATTGACAGTCAATCATAGGGTTTTTGGCCCTTGTTGACATGATGGCAAGGTCAAATTTGACCCAAAATGCTCCAAAATTGTAGCTACCTTCTAGATCTAACAACCACTCTTCAACTTGAAACACTCATAGATTTGGCCTTGAATGTCCAATTTGGATGAGACAAAAGGAAAAATCAACTTTCTCGAACAATCTAGATGAAATGGTGAGCTTAGATTTGAACCAATAAACTCCAATATGAACCTACAATAAAGAACCAAAAATGGAACACCCCAAAATATGGTATCTCTATTCAGAGAAAGACTCTCCAATGGCACCCAACTCGTTTTGATACCATGTTAGAATTGGCTTTGGTTGCCAAGATCTTGAGACCAAATGGAAAGTATAAAAAAAGAGAAAATATAATATGACAAGAATAAACTATATTCAATGTCAATGATATGAGATGATTTGAGATTGATTACAAATGAGAGAAACCCCTTGGTTATAGCCAAGGTGAGATGCAAGATGTCATATTAGGATTGTGACAAGTGTCTTAATCATATGACATGAGACAACTAATCACACTTACCTAGGTTCACATGTAGTAGTTGTCAAGGATAAGATAACAACTAATGACAACTAACATCTTCTAAAAAGATTCCTTCGTATGACCTAAGTAAACTTAACATGTGTAAATAAGTCCCCTAGTAATGAATTAACTAGGTACAAGAATTCATTTACAACAACACAATTGAAACTAGGAAATAATCCATATTTAAAATAAAAGATTATCATACATTTAAAACTTCCTTTCCAAACAAAGGATTTCATAAGCAAATAACCTTTCAAACATAAAATATTAAGGAATAGAAATCAGCATTCCTGTATTAAATGCTCCAATTGATATTAATTCCTCTCTAGCTCAATTCCACCAAATAACTTGCTACTTCTTCTAAGTTCAACATATCTTCAACCTCTAGCTCTTACCAATTGTCACAATAATTGCAAAATCACAAAATAACTCTCTATCTCACAAAGGTTCTGAAATACTGTCACATAGAAAATACAATAGAATAACAATGAAGAATTCTAAATTAGAAGTGTAATAAATGGTAGAGAGAGCACCTCTATATATACTGAAATATGAGCATTTAATGCTACAAATATGATATTTAAAATCCTTCACCACTCAAACAACAAACCAAAATGCATCGACTCAATTGATATGTGACTAATTTAAGCTCTCATATTACAACACCTAATAGTCCTCTCATTTCCAATTTCATAGTTATATCGATGAGTTGACTCCCTTCTTGTGAGAACATGATTCTTTTATTGAGTCAAGACCCAACAATGCATTACTACATGTTTCATAATTGATTTGCAAGTCAACTACCCTCAGAAATTTCTTCCATCTTTGCATTGACTAAGTTTTATGCTTATCTTATGGCTTTACTTGGATATGGCATAGGTTTAATATTTTTATTGGTTTCCAAATTCTATATATTTTAGTCCCACCTTCATGTTTCAACGCCCTTTACTCATGCACAATTAAGATTAAGTTATGATTGTTGAATCTACATTCATTTTACTTGCAAAAATTAAACAATAGTTCCATTACTTGCATGCAACACACAAGTCTCTAACTTATTCTTCCTTATGCACTTCAGGCACAACTTTAAGCTTTTTCTTTTATATCATATAAGGCAGTGCTATATCATTGTGCTATCATTATTACAAATCATTTTATATGTGCTAGTCATAAGATAGTATAATGCTGACTTATGCACTCATGATAAGGTTTATACTATGGCCTCATACATTGCCATTTAAAATGCTTTACATGATTAACATTTTTACATTGCATCTAAAAAATATCTTCCATAATATGTGTTTATTTAAACTCCCTTTTCTATGCTAAATATATGCATAGCTTGTATTCCTATTATGCTAGCTTAAGTACCAACCTTTACCTGGATTGTCTGTGCTTCTTATTAGTGCTATGTTTACTTATAAACATTTCATAATAAAATTCATATATATATATATATATATATATAATCATTCTTTGATATTTAAATATATTGACAGTTATATAAGCATATATATAATATATACACGTACATATAAACATGTGTGTGTTTGTATTTAGTTATTTATACATGTGAATACATGCATTATTATTTGACTGATATATTTGTCTTGACCAATAATTATATAAATGAAATGTACACGCATACACATATACATGTCATAAATGGACAATTTATATCATCATGCATATTATGTAATCACATGCATGGGTTATTGTTCAAACATATATACATATTAAATTCAATGTATATACTTCTCAACATAGATATAGATATGAAGACATGAAGAATAAGGACATTCACCTGACATAAAGACTTAATTAAATTTTTCCAATCAAGAAAATTCAAATATTAAGACCATAAATCAATACAAAACATACTCAAACCCCAACAAAAGGTTACTTACCATTTTCTAAACTATCTTAATTTAACTGAGACCAACTAGGATGTGAGTGTGTGATAGCTTAAATAGGCATATTAGGGTTATTGGACCAAGCTCCTTTCCTAAGTGATACTCCCCCTATCATACATGAGGGCTTGACCCCTTATTACATCTAAATTAGTGCATCACATAGGTATTTAGTTGTTCACATGAAATATATTTGCATTATCAAAGCATTAGCATATTCACATTACTATACATATTCACTCATCGCATTTCTGATTAGCATAAAATATAATCATTCCTTCAAAAGCAATAACATCTCAATGCATATTTTAGTATTTCATTCACCTCTAAAACATATTAAATTCACAATTCATATTTATCATCAATTTCTCTCATGGAGGTAAAATTAGCTTGGTAATTATGGAGGCATATGATGCAAGTAATATTTCCAATTCAATAAAGATCTATGTTTCCATAATATTCTCTTCTGTTATTTTGATAAGTTGAACTCTAAGTTGTAGGGTTGGATAGTTCTTATTGGACCTTTCATCTGTGACTACAACAAAGTCATATGGAAAAAAGTTGTATGTGTGTCCCCACATGAATCCATTGATTTATATTCCTCTACTTCCAATAAATTTCTTCCTTCTTAATGGTCTTATGTAATTTTCTTAACATGAATTTTTCCTTACCCACCAAAGTCATCAATGCTCCCAACTCTAGATCCTTTTGCACCTATCTAAGCGAGTCCTTAAGGGATTTTTTTGAGTAAAATTAGTAAATGGGGACATAGGGATACCAACTTCTCGAGAAAGGATAGGGTTTGAAGAAGAACATGAGATCTTGGGACCTGAGGGAAAAATGAACTCCAACACCGATTGAGGACGAAAATCAAGGGAGCACATTTTATCCTAACAATGGGAGGGAGAGCTTATTTTTTTCCCTTATTAGGGATTTGAAACCTTTGACACTTGCATAGGAAAAGCATTGCAAAGGTGGCCAACAAAAGAGAAAAATTGAAAGAAGAGAAAAAAATTCATATTCAATGGCTTGAGACTAGTTACTAAGCATAGACTCTAGAGTGATTAAGGAAGGCATTACTTTATTGGGTTCAATTCTTATGCAAAATTAAGTGAACACCTACCTAGATTGTTCCTTGGTGACATATTCCAAAGAGATAAATTTACCAAAAGAGTTAGCCACACCCACAATAATCTCCTCATCTAAAAATTGTAGGGGAAGCCCTAAGAGCCACACCCAAGTTGGGAGGGAAACCACCAGATGATCAGAAAGGTCAAAACAGAGTGTCATTTGTACAGATGAAGAATCAAGGACCACTAGTTAAATTATTCAAATAGTCTTCCTAAAGGGTGAAGGTGAAGCATTAAAATCCCTTAGGGAGAGTAGAGATGGAAAAGTAACCCTTTGTAGGCCATCAAGAGGATGCCCATTTCCAAACATATTCAATGTAAGATGCCTTCCCACAAACCTTCTGATAAGGAAATTCTTCATTTTATCTAGGGAATGATTTATTGATGGGTCCTTAATTTTTATAGTAGTTTGTTCATCAAAATGTAGTATCTATATAGCATTAGGGTAAACCTTCTTGGTACTAGTGAAAAGAGCTTTCCAATTTGGTAGTCATCTAGGGAATGATTTATTGATGGGTCCTTAATTTTTATTAGCCAATAGGCTATTATGGGTGGGAAATCCACCAGAAAAGTCTACTGTCTGATGCCGATAAAATTTTTAGGCTTCCCCCTGCTGGATTGTGGGATGACTTCTTTTCAGTGGACATTTATTTGGGAGACAAATAGTAATTAATGAGGAATGGCGTAGGGAATGGGTGAAGGTATGGTCATGCATTTATTGAGGAATGGTTTTCCTTCCCTTGGCCATCCATTATGGTAGGATGTTGGCTGCTCATCTCTTTAGTCCACGAAGAATTATTGCACAAGGCATCATGCAGACTGTCTAAAAATGTTATTGGATATACGCAATATGTGCAAGGGTGTCATCAACTTCCGTCCACATCTTCAAAAAGTGACTCTGAACAACATCATGGGAAGTGTCTTTGGTACAAAGCTAGATGGTGACAGAGAAGGCAGAGAGGTGAGGAAGATGGTCAAGGAGGGTTTTGATCTGCTAGGAGCATTCAACTCGGCTGATCATCTCCCATGGCTGTGGATTCTTGCACCCTACAAATCCACTCCCGATGCTCTCGACTACTACCTCATGTAAAGAGTTTAGACTGGACTTGTCCAGCTTCCGTAGGAAACATGGGTGGCTCCAACAGATTTCATAGCAAATGCTACTATTTGAAGTGAAATCCTGTGCTTTCAGATTCATTGAATCCATTGCTTATAATAAGGATGGAGATGAAGCTAACAAGATAATTTCTGCTTTCTGCATTCCATTTTCTACAGAGTAGGCGTTAGCAGAAACCAAAAAACCTAGATTTAGGGATCCAAAATGGGTGTGGTGAGAAACGTATTATAGGTAGCATTTGCAAGGCGCTATACTACTGCCTCTCAGCAACAATTTTCTAGGCCCAATTTCAACTTCAAGAAGGATTCCACTGAGGTCATTTTGTCTTCTTTGTTTGCATTTCACTTGTAGATTAATGGTTGTTGTAATGTCTACTGAGGGGGAGGGGAAAATGATGACTTTGCAGTTGGTAACAAGGACCCCCTTATGCAATTCAATAGTGTAATAGAGGACTGTGGAGCTCAAATTGTGGCTAAGATGGAGATGATGCAGCCTTGCTGCAATGTCAAGGACATATATGTTTTTAATTTTTGTTTGGAGGATTAATATTTTAGATCTTTTGTAATCCTAAATTTTTGAGCAAAATTGTACATCAAACTTTGAAATCTAACATAGATGAAATTGTACCAATGTAAAAAATTTACACAGTTTCACTAAAGTCTTCACAAATTCAATTTCAGTGGACCTTTAAAATAATCCTACTAAAATATTCTCATTGTTTTAATTTGTATGAACAAAAGATAAGCTTGATTATTTTGTCGCTGGCAAGGTTGGGTACGCCATGATTAACTATGTAGAGGACAAAGGGCTCATTTCACTAGGCAAGGTAAAAGGAGGATTATACATAAATATTTTTGGTGAAATCTTTTCAGAAATTCAAAAAGTATAAAAATTTATTACAGATTTTTACTAAAAATATTTACTGCTATGTATAAATATAGAAGGAATTATGTAAAAACTACTGCACATAATTATCTGAAAAAATTTGCACAGTTTTCTTACAAAAATATTTGTTTAGTTTTTTGGGTTTCCATTAAATCTGCCTGCATGTGGGACTGATTGATTCCCTTTTGTTTGAAAATAAGCTTTATCCTTTTTAATTTATAAGCATCGTGAATACATCTTCTAATTTTTTTTCCAAATTCATCACTACATACTGTAGATTTAATGGTGCTTCTGCAAAATTTCTTTTTCCATTTTAAAACGACTGACATATTTATTTTTTTGGGTGGCACAGACAATACTTGTAGAGCCAACTTTTGGAAAATATGGGGATAGGGCCGTCATTTGTGGCAGCAGCAAGAGGGTACAAGCTCTTACTCAATTCCCTCCTACACCAGCCTCAAATGAAGAGTAACAATGAGGGCCTTTGGTTCTAAGCTTGTGCTTACAAACCCTGATAAGGGCATGGGTGGTGCTGTCAAGAAGGCAAGCCAAATTTTTGAAATCACCCCTGATGCCTTCATGCTTCAACAGTTTGAGAATCCTGCCAATGTTAGGGTAGGTTTGGCGACTTCTGCATTTAACTGCAGACTGAAAGTCTGAGAGTCCTTTTATCTACACTAAAATTTAGATATACTTCTCAGAAACTCTTTCACCATACATTTTTCTAATTAAAAATAGTAAAAAGTATTTATCAATGTTTTGAATCATATTCAGTGATCATGTACAAAGAGTTTTCTCATTCTAAGTGACTAACCTTCATTTTCCTCTATTTTTCGAGATGAGTCGATGAGATGATTTGTGAGGCCAATTGGAACGATGATGGCCAAATCAACTATGAGGAATTTGTCACTGTCATGATGGCTAAGTGACTAACCTTCGTTTTCCTCTATTTTCGCTGGACTTCTGTCATTTCTATGTGTTACTCGGGAACTTTGTGTGTCATTTCTGTCATTTCCTCTATTTTTTGCTGGCTTTCTGTCATTTCTATGTCTTCCAAGGTGGAGTTATTCTCCTTTTGTTCATAAAAAATATAAGACAATTTATCATTTTTTTTGAGTATGCTGGCAATGTGTTAGTGTGTGAATATTGTGGAATCAACTATATATTGTTCAG
Organism: Sequoia sempervirens; assembly: GCA_007258455.2. NCBI lineage: Eukaryota > Viridiplantae > Streptophyta > Pinopsida > Cupressales > Cupressaceae > Sequoia > Sequoia sempervirens. Next base: position 160,338 of record VDFB02383291.1, on the reverse strand, counting down.
GCCAAATATAAAAACTACATGGAAAATTCCAAAAGACAGAAAATATCCCTTTTTTCTTGGCCTTTACATACCAGAATTAGATTTGTGTTCAAAGAAGTAAAATTTACATTTATTGAGGAAGGTATTTACAATGAAGTTCCTAATTTTTTTAATAAATTGGTTCTATCCTTCAGGGATAGACAATAAATACTTAAATATTGATAAGGATTTAACATTCTTATTGATTGCATGTTTTAGCTATATTTGGCTAAGAAATAGAAACACGTTCCTTAATGGAAGAAAAAACCTTTATGGTATGGTCCATTTTAGATATTTTAGTAGTTAACACAAAATAATTTTTGTTGGAGTTTTCTCAACTATATAAAAATGTTTTTAGTTATCAATGTTAAGTAGCATAATTTGTTTGTCCTATATGCTAGACGAGGAACATGAGGGTGATATTATTTCTTCATCAAATTATTTTTCACTTAAGGAGTAAAATTACTTAGAAGAAGATATTTTTATTAACAAGGTGAGGTAAAATTTTTATTAACAAGGTTCAAGGTAAAACATGCACAAAGAGTGTGAGGCATAGTTTATTGGTAAGGAAGTGAATTTTCTAAATAAAGACCAAATGCATTTCTCAAAAAGATCTAGGAAATAAGGCTAAATGAATGTGTCAAGAATATCTAGGACTAAGGATATTAGGCATCAAAAATAATTTAATTAGGGATCCATGATTCACAACCAATTTAAGTGAGTTTTAATGGAAAGGTTCTAAATTTGGTCACATGTTTGAAAAATGTGATGGAGAATTTTTAAGTTAATTTCAAAAATATATTCAAATGTTAAAATAAATTTATAATAATTTTATGATCGGAGGAAAGTTCAAAAATTATTCTTTTTGATGATCTAGAACATTGTCATGGCACTTGTGGAGATACAATTTGTTCATTGATTTTTGTAGGGGACCTTTGAAATTAGTATGTTGTTAAATTGTCACTACTAAAGTGTCTTTAGTTTCTACTTGAGTGTTATTGAAGATTGATTAAGTTGCTAAAGTGTCTTTGAGTTTTACTGAATAGGGTAAAGATTGAATAAGCTATAAATTTGACTTTAGTTGTTACAAAAGATCAATTATGCTACTAAAGTGTTGCTAAGAGACATATGTTGCTATTGAAGTACGCATGCTTTTATTGAAGTGTAAATTGTTGAGTTGAAAGGTATTTTTTCATTGATCAATTGTTAACTTGTAAAGGTCATGTGTTTAATTTTTCTTCATTTTATTAGTAATGAGAGTTGAAATAAGCCATTGGATGTGGGATATTGGTTATTTGTAATTGTGTCATTTATCATAAGGTCATAGTTGAAGATAAATATATGGAAATTGATCAACTATTCATATTCCTTATTGACATCTATTATACTAAAAAGGAAGACTATTTAGATAGAATTAGGAATAATTCTATAGTTGAAAAATTGTCAATGTGTAACTATATCTATTCCAAAAGAAATTATATTCTTCCTTGAAATTGAGTGATTAAAGTATGCATAATCGAGGGGCATTGAGACATTCCAAAAGTATAATTGAATAATAAATGTGACTTATAATTGTTTCAAATGAGAAGGTTAAAGTTATTATAATTGTAGTCTAATATAGTGGAGGTAGAGGAGTGTATGGTTTATTGAAATACTCCAAAAAACCATTTATGTAGCATTGCACTCTATGAATGAATAGAAAACAATTATGAGATGGTAAAGGAACACTCTACCTATTTTGTGATGTGTGTGATCTATTATTTGTTATTTTCCTCTTCTTTTTCCTCAAATTTTATGTTTATAAATGATTAAATCCTTTCAAAATTATTTTCTAGGATTTTTTAAGAGAGTTGATTTAGAAATAGGTATTTATGAATCATTAAATTTTGAAATTGAATGTTTTATGGACTAGTCACTAGCTACAAAGCCTTAAATAAAACCATTGTAAACAATAAACAATATATACCCTTTTCCTAACATCGATGGAATCATATTAGGGGAGCATGGTATTTGACTCATTATGATTATCAATCTAATAATTTATGAAATTATTTTCAAATAGAAATACCTCTTGCCTAGAATGCATGACCTTCATCATATAAAGGGGCACGGTATTTGATAAAGATGGATCTAAATTTATGTCATCATTAGGTACAAATGGATCCTATTGATCACTATAAAATTTCTTTGAAAATTAAAGCTAGGGTTTATGAATGATTGATTTCTTTGAGATCAATAATCGTCCTAAAAATCTATGTAGCTCATTAGTGACATTTCAACTTAACCTATGATAGTTCATGAATGCTATTTTTATGTATGAGAACAATTGGGAGGATCAAATTTAGCATGTTCAAACTACCTTATATAGCCTCTAATGTCACAAGCTTCAAGCAAAAATGAAGAAATCCTGCTTTTGTTAACATTATGTCAAATACTTGAGTTTTTTCATTGATTAGAATGAGGTACATATAAACCTTAACAAGGTGAAATATCTAAAATATTGGCCTATTATTTTTTTATTATATGTTACATTCAATTACAAGGTATATCATTAACTAGCAACAATTGTACTTAATCCAATCGACCTTTTAAGTTATGGGGCTTCATTCATTGTACAAAAAATATTATGTTGTAAAACCACTTAGCACAACATACCAATATAAATTAAGTTCCATTTGTTCATATTCAAATCCTATTGCATCCCATCATCAATTGAAATTTGCTTAAATAGGTAGTCTTAAGAAAAGCAATTTACATTTTCTTGCAATTTTTTTCCTTGCCTTTCAATATATTTCCAGAGTATATCTTGCTATCGGAGTAACCATTGCGCCTCATTAGGGTGCAAGCACTAGTAGTAGTTTTTTTATCAAAATGCAGTATCTATATAGCATCAGAGTAAACCTTCTTGGTACTAGTGAAAAGAGCTTTCCAATTTGGCAGTGAGGGTACTTTTTGAGAAATGTGACTACCTTTGGGAAGCACAACCTACTTGGTAGAACCAGTAGAGACATCACACACAAGAGGAAGAGAACCAAGAGATTCTTGCTCAACTCCAATATCTCTAACACCACTCATTTTTCAAATTTTGGTCTTGAATTATTGTTTACTCTAGAGTGAAATTATAAATTATGTTAATACCTAAAAGGATTTTTTATTCATCTCATGATATTTCTCATATCATTTTGAAATAGAAATGATTGTTAATTTGGACACATTTCTCATAATACACCTATTTTCATACAAACCAAAATAACGAATATAGTATTTTATTGAAATGCCATAAATATGAAGAGAAATCATTTTTTATAGAATTATTTTTCATGTGTGGCAAATAGAATTCTTTATTTTTTTTAATAAAATTATTCGGATTAGAAAATACAATATAGATATAAATCTAAAATAAATATATAAACTCCATGTTTTATAAAGTTTACTATAAGTCCCACATTATTGTAAACTTTTTTTTCATGTTGAATTTTTAATGATGAGAAAATTTATTCAATAATTTGTGTCTAATGAAATATTTCCATATGAATTGTAAAGAAAAGTAAACCACATGTGGAATATTTAAAGGATATCTATACATGTTGACAATACCATATATAATGAAATCTAACCTAATTTTCCTTGTGTCTAGAAATGATTAATACTTTGACCTCTTGACGTCCCAAAAAAGTTTCATTATCTTCTATAACAAACCCATGCTGATTATAAAAAATAAAAAAGTTATGATATTTCAAAAATAAAATTTACATATTTAACAAGAGCTGCAGAGCAGCGAAGTTCCTGCCAAATAGTTCTAGAATAGTTTTGTTTTAATTTGTTGTGTTTACTAAGTTTTAGTAACAATGTTTATAAAAAAAAAAAAAATCGGTACATAAAAAGCAATTTTTCGTTCAAATTCTCCACTAGAGCAACCAAGCAAGTTGTCTTAAACAAAATAAATAAGCATAAAACCAAAAAATTCAAAAGTGACATCAAGGAACTTGGTTTATTATTCTTCGTAATATTTTTAGATATCATAGAGCTATCCTCAAAAAAAGCATAAGATCCCTTCAACATGTAAATCCACTCATTGTTTTGTTTTGTGAAAGATGAATGTGTGTTATTTAAAAACTAATATAATCATATAAATAATGCTCAATCATATTTCAAATTTTAGATTAATTGTCAAGTATATAAACTATAATAATATATATATGCTAGATTTTGTAGAAAATCTCGGTAAATCTTGGAAAATAATGGAAAGATTTATGAATTACCATGGTGAATCCTTCCATTTAAATTAAATAAAAATTCTAATATTTAGTTACCACGATTGATCTAAAATATCATCTAATGGGTCTCATTGTATTTCATGAGGTAAAACATACCTACAATGTGTAATTCTTATGGGATCAAAATTTACTTTTGGATCATAGATCTCACCATAGGTACATGAAATACAATGAAGGTCATAAGATTATATTTTCAATGGTAGCAACTAAAAATGACAAATATGACTATAAATTAAATAATAATTATTTTATATGAATTACCATGGTGAATCCTTCCATTTAAATTAAATAAAAATTCTAATATTTAGTTACCACGATTGATCTAAAATATCATCTAATGGGTCTCATTGTATTTCATGAGGTAAAACATACCTACAATGTGTAATTCTTATGGGCTCAAAATTTACTTTTGGATCATAGATCTCACCATAGGTACATGAAATACAATGAAGGTCATAAGATTATATTTTCAATGGTAGCAACTAAAAATGACAAATATGACTATAAATTAAATAATAATTATTTTATATTATTGAAAATTATTAACTACTCTTTGTTGGTGTTGAGGGCAGTTATTCACTTATTGTTTAGAAATTTCAAACCTTACATTGTGCCATCTTTTGACTCCCCAAAGTGTAAGAAGATCATTGCATTGCAGTTATAAGGATTTTAAATGAAACAAATCTGCAATGGCTTATTTCCTTGCAATATGCATATGATTGGCTAGGGTCCTCGCTGAGTTGGAAAGCAGTCATTTGATCTAGGAAAGGAGAGCGGGGTTGAGAAGCATTTATGTTTGCAAGGTCAGCTGAAAGTCCATGAAATTAACGCATTTTTATGACAGGATTTAAGCATTGACAAAGAAGATGAGTTTGTTGCATAAGGTAGAAAATGTTAGACAAAATTTCAAGCTAATTTCAGAGAGGATTTTCAAGGTTTAACAGATAAAAGGCTAGTTAAAACATATTGAGTTAAATTCATTATTTTAAATACTAGTATGTGGGTAAAATATTTGGGGGTAAATTTTTTTCACTTGTAAGTGAAATGTGATTGGTCAAAGTATTTTTACAGCAGGTAAAAGGCTTGCATTAAGGATAAGGGTGAAAAGGGCATCTTTTAGTTGTCAATTTGTTACAAATTTGAGGGTTCAACTAGTCTCAAGTGTCAAATGTGTCTTCCATCTGGATATATCTCTCTTTAAAATTTAATCTCTTTGTCATTTAAAAGGGTTATGACTTTTGAAACTCTAAAGAAGAGGCATAGGGATAGGAATTTCTCTAATTTGATATAGGAAATAGTGTCTAAGATTGTTCAATTTCCTATAACTACATTGTGTACTTCGATTGTAACTTAAATGAAACTTTTACTGTAGCTTAAGTGAATACATGTTGCAATCTTTATTGTCTCCAATTTTTAATGAGATATTTCTTTTAGTAATACAATCAAGGATTGTAAAGCTTTCCATGCACATTTGTTGCATCTAAATTATTTTCATGGTTATTTTTTGTTCAATAAACAATATAATTTCTTTAAATGAAAATAATGAGAATATTTTCATGATCTAGTTGTGAATATTATATAATATTTATATTTTATACAACACAATTTTTTTATTTTTTTTAAATAAGTTTACTCCAAATATTTTAAAATATATATTTTTCAACATCCTTTACATTATTTAAATATTTTATAATATTTAATTGTAGTTTGTGAATTTCATATTACAAAGTTACAATACTCTTATAATATATTTATAAATAAATAGTTTTCTAATGTCAAGTTAAGTTTGGTATTACAATTTAAAGAGGTTGATTTTATAATATTTATTAAAACAATTTGATATTTTAATATTAAAATTTTCAAATATAATTAATAAAAATATGAATTATTTGAATCATTAATTATTTTAATATAAATAAATAAATTTATTAAAAATATAAATAAAAAATCAAGATAACAATGTTTCATCACAAAATTAATTTAATATATAAGATGATAAGTTCCAAACAATTATTTGATCCTTTGGCTAGCACTAAGGACTCTTACCCTGGAATATGGCATACCTGGTGTAACTTCCAACAGGGTCCCTATAGAATTTACTCCAGGCTTGACCATTTTTATGCTAACAAGAAATTTTTTTCCTTTCTCCCTGATAATCTCAGCCACTCGGTCCTTAGTCACCCTATCTCTTCTTGTATTAGAATCAATAGCTCCCCTAGTCACTACAGAGGTTCCAATCCCAAATTTTTCCTTAACACTAACCTGCTCAAAGATGATGACACTCTTTGTGCCATCCGTATCATAAGACTCATCAACAAAAAAAACTTCCCTGCCAAATCTCATTTGGATAGATGGAACTTGAACGTTCCTGCCTAGCAGAATCTTTTAAAAACCATTGGGCAAAAGATGGCCAAAGACTTTAGATTCGTGGAAAAAAAGCTCTCCTCCAAGCTTCAGGTTGCTGAAACCAACATCCAAGCCAATCCTGCTGATTGTGAGCTCATCTCTGAAGTTGTTAAGGCTAAAGATGCCCTAGACAACACCAACAGGTCAAGGTCAATGGTGCCAAGATCAAATCCCGTGCACACTAGTTGCAATTTGGGGACAGAGGTTCCAAATTCTTCTTTAACCTCATCAAGCAAAAGCAGTCTAATGAAAATATGGAAAGTATTGTTGTTGATAATCATGAGGTAAATGACCTCGACAACATCAAAAAGGCCTTTGTCAACTTTTATCAGAATCTTTTTGCCTCTGAGGATTCAGAGGATGCCTCCCTCTTGAGATCTCAAGTTCGTTCCCTCATCCCTAACAAGATCTCCACTTTAGAAGCCAACCAGTTGTCTAAAGATCTCTCCCTGGTGGAAATTGAAAAAGCCATTAATGCTCTTGATAATGACAAGGCCCCTGGCCCTAATGGTCTCCCAGTTGAATTCTACAAGGCTAATATTGATTGGATTTGCCAAGACTTTCTTGATATTTACTCTGAGGCCCTTGCTAGTGGCTCCTTGGGTACCTCCATTAATAGGGGTATTATTAAACTGCTTCCCAAGGACTGGGACAAAGTGCTCATAAAAAATTGGAGACCTATTACTCTCCTCAATGTTTCCTATAAAATCTTCGCCAAGATTCTGGCTATGAGAATTGAGAATACCCTGCCCAAGTTTGTGTGCCCTACCCAAACTAGATTTATTAAAGGAAGATATATCCTTGAAATCCTGATCACTGGTTGGGAAGCCATGAATTACGCCAACGTTTCTCAACAAGACTCTATCATGTTCCTTCTGGATTTTGAGAAGGGCTATGACAGGGTGGAATGGAATTTCATCTCCATGATGCTTGAGGCGTTCGGTTTCCCTAGCACCTTCTGCAACTCTGTTAAATTTTTACTCAAAGATTCCTTCGCCTAGGTGGATGTGAATGGCTCTCTCTTAGACTCCTTTCCTCTTGGAAGGTCCATTAGACAGGGTTGCCCCTTGGCCGCTTCCCTCTTTGTGGTTGCTGCTGAAGCCCTGTACTACATCTTGAGAGACAATTCTATCTCCCCGGTTGTTAAAGGCATATCTCTTCCTAACAGCGAAGAGCTTATTAACTGCCAATTCACTGATGACACCATGATCTTCCTTAAAGCCACGGCTAACAATTTTGAGGCTTTGTATCATAAGCTCAACCTCTTTTGTAAGATCTCGAGTGCTCGTCTCTCTCACCTCAAGTCTATTTGCCTTGGTTGGGATGAGCAGCCGCCTAACTGGTTCAAGAATTATCATTTTTAGTGGGGAGGCCCGCACAAAATTGTGAGATATCTTGGCATTCCCTTCTCCATTGATCCCTCCCTTAAAGATATGTGGTCATGGGTCAAAGACAAGATCCTCAAGAAACTTAATAAGTGGCATAACAGGGCCCTATCCTTGGCTGGCAGAGTGCAAGTTTGCCAAAAAATTCTCTCTTCTTATAATATTTATTATTCTTCGGCCTGGATGTTCAGTAACTATCAAGTTTTAGAAATTCAAAAGGTGGTTAGGAAGTTTCTTTGGTCTGATGGTAAAGGTAAAAACAAAATGCACATGGTTAAATGGGAATGGTGCCATACTAATAAACTCCTTGGGGGGCTTGGCCTGAAAGATCTTAGGCTCCAAGGGATTTCCTTGGCTGCCAAGTTGATCTTTCACTCTCTTGATGGCGATGATCCTTGGAAGGTCTTGGTTAGGAATATCATTGAAAGGGGATACCCCAAGAAGGCTAAATCCTGGAAGAATCTTTCGTTCAATGATCTTGTCCTTGGTAACTTTCCTATTTTTGTGCAAGGATCTGCTATTTTTAGATCCATTTAGAAAGCATGGAACTATGTGAGAAGCTTTATCACTAACAAGACCTTCCATGATGATACTCATCTTTACGGTGAAAGGTCCATTTGGTGGAACCTTAGCCTTTCTGGAAAGCCCCTCGCCCTCTCTCAGGGCTGCTCTGCTAGGCAATTGAATAACAAAGGCATCTCTCAATTGGCTGACTTGTTTGAGCATGATAGGTTAATTGGCTAGGAGGATCTCAGTAACAAGTTTGACTTACCCATCTCCCAGAAGAGGACCTATAATTTGATCCACAAGGCCACCATGAATCTCCCGGCTTCTTGTCAAATTGATTCTCACAGATTCTTAAGTAGTAAATGGCTGGATGGGACCATTTTAAACAAAATTAAAGCCAAGAATATATATAATATTATCGGGCATTCTGATGCCATTATTGATCACATCAACAATGTTTGGTACTCTACCCTCGACACCCACTCGTGGAAGAAATATTTTGAGAATCTCTGGAAAGGTCCTACTGAACCTAAGATAAAATGTTTTAATTGGCTGTTAATTCTTGATAGGCTCCCTATCATAAAAGATTCCTCAGTTACTGATCATTGTATTATGTACAGGTTACCCAAGACTGGTAGACACATTCTTTTTAACTGTATCTTTGCTAATGAAATTTGGCATATGTTTGGCATCATTTATCCTTCGATCTTTAACATCATTGAAATTATAACTAGGCATATTGCTAGGCTAAAAAAAGACTCTAATTTATTTTGGAAAATTCTCTCCTCTATTATTTTGTGGCAAATCTAGAAATGCAGAAATGAAGAAAGATATCAGAACAATCCCAGAATTCTTACTGAGTCTTTTAGGAAACTCATTTATCTTAAAATTTTCCTACAGGTCTGCACTACTATGCTGATTGAAAAAGAAAAACTTAAAAGGTTCCTCAAGAATGGTTCTGCCACGTTCTTCATATATGAGATACAGGGTGGCTATGCGTGGAGGTAGACTCTAGACAATCTGCAGTTATTTGAGAAGACTTGTAAAATGCTTACCCATGAGGTGAAGAACAATAGGAACGCCAACAAGGAGTAGATCCTCATGCTTGCTCAGATTCAGGAATTGAAACGCATTGTCTAGATGAAAGGTGCTAAGGGGTGGACGGCTTGGGTTGATAACATGGATGATATCTTATTATAGTGTCTCTTCCTCTCTGTCTCTTGTTCTTTTTTGTATATATCTATTCTGGTTACTCATGTAGCTCCTGATGTGAGGCGTAGCCTCTCTTGAGCTATACCTTATGATCCTCGGTGCTTTTTTGGCACTTATTTTTTGTGTCCTCTCTATATATAATAAAAATAAATATATAATCCAATATATATTAAACTATTAAAAAATAATATATCACATTATTAAAAATTATAATATAATATTATAAAATTATTATCTAATATATTAAATTATATATGTTATATATGTTTCCTATTATATAGAATATATATTATAATATAATGTTAAATTAATATATTACATAATAATTTAATATATTAATATAATATATAATATTAAAAATAATTTTATAATATAATACTCATAATATATTAAATTATGTATTAAATGTTGTATATTATATAGTATATATTTTTAATTTTTTCATAGACTATATAATAATTTATTAATTATATTTTAAGAAATAAAAGTAAATAAATATTTAGAATGCATGAAAATAATTAATTGTCAAATGAAAAATACTTCTATTAAATCCCTTGACTAATAGATTAACTTTGTGATGAAAAAATATTGTGGTAAAAAGTGCCTTAAAAAATTGGAATATTTTTTTGTTATAATGTTTGTGGCAAAAAAACCTTAAAAAACTGTTATAAAAGTTTATGCTCTTGAAAATCCACCCTTACCAATTACATTTCAAAAAATTAATTTTTGATATTTGTTTTGTTAAGTATTTTTCATATTTAATTTACAGTTATTCAAATATTTGTCAACTACAAAATAAAAATGAATTCTCTTGAAAATCCACCCTTATTGCTCAAACATTTTGAGCCAATTACATTTCAAAAAATTAATTTTTGATATTTATTTTGTTAAGTATTTCTCATATTTAATTTACAGTTATTAGTTCCTGCCAAGGAACTATAGGCACGGCTTTTCCTTAACTAGTTATTAATGTTTTGAATTTCAACCAATCAAAATTGATTATTTTCCTTTATACATTATATTTAAGTTTTTTCTACAGTTAAATGCATGTTTTTTAACTTTTTTAATTTTCAAAATTATTTTTCTTGAATATCATTGGCTAAAAAATTTAGGCGATAAGGGCGGATTTTACAGAATTGAACATAACATTTTTATTTTGCAACTTTTTGGGCTTTTTTTGAGGCATTTTTTTCGCCACTTCTTATTAAATGTTTGCACATCCAAAAATGCAAAAATTATCACAAAGTTAAAACTACAAATTGTTAGTTTTTAATTACACATAAAAAATCTTAACGGTGAATTGTTCTCAATCATCCTCAATCATTCACAAAAATTTGCACATCCAAAAATGCAAAAAATACACATTAATAAAAAGAAATTTAAGTTTTGAGATAGGTTTAATTTTAAAATGAAATTTAAGTTTTGCAAATGTTGTGTTGATTTGATTATTTATTTGCTTTATGATTGGTTATTCAAATTTAAAAACAATGCAATTCAACCCAAAAATTAAAAAAATAAGCATGTAAAATATTTTACGATTTTGTGAAGTTAGAATTTAATATGATTTTAGAAAATGAAATCATTTGGATGCAAAGAAATATTTATTTTTTCTTTTATATCTATCTTTTCATTTCTTAATTTATTCTCAAATTATAATTAGTTATTCTACTATATTTAATATAATTAAATAAAACTAAATATTACTTCCAAAAGCTCACTGTAGTAGCATGAACTAGTTGTTAACAGGTATAACACTTCACCTTTTACATTGTACATTGTATGCATTGCAAATAATCCCCGCATACACACACATTGTGGTGACTTGATTATTAATTTACTCTATGATTGGTTATTCAAATAGAATTCTGGATTTAAATACTTATTTTTGTAATTCTAGATTTAAATACTTATTTTTGAAATATATATACACACACATTGTGATGACTTGATTATTAATTTACTCTTTGATTGGTTATTCAAATTTAAAGAACAAGATACCTAATTGAACTCAAAAATTCAAAAATACAAAAGTAGGCATGCAAAATAATTTCTGATTTTTAAAAGTTAGATTTTAATGTAATTTTAGAAAATAAAATAATTTGGATGCAAAGAAAAAATAATAGAAAATTTAGTCATATATATATATATATTATTAATTTATTCTAAAATTATAATTAATAATTGGTGAATTATTTTAAAAATAAAATTTAGATTTAATTTAATTTATTTGTAGTAGATAATTACTATAATTTAAATGATTATTTTCAAAACTAAGTAATAAATACTTTATAAATTTTAGAAATTAAAATTTAATTTAATTTTATAATTAATTCTAAGCTTTACAAATATTGTTGTGATTTGATTAATTATTTCTTATGATTAATAATTCTAACTCTAATAATACTTCATTAAATACTTATTTTGGTTTGTAATATTTTTCATTAATGCCACATTTATAAACTAAGATTAATATATATATATATATATATTCTTAATTTATTCTAAAATTATAATTAATAATTGTTGAATTATTTTAAAAATAAAATTTAGATTTAATTTAATTTATTTGTAGTAGATAATTACTATAATTTAAATGATTATTTTCAAAACTAAGTAATAAATAATTTATAAATTTTAGAAATTAAAATTTAGTTTAATTTTATAATTAATTCTAAGCTTTACAAATATTGTTGTGATTTGATTAATTATTTCTTATGATTAATAATTCTAACTCTAATAATACTTCATTTCACATATAAATATAATTCTAAGTTAAAATACTTATTTTGGTTTGTAATATTTTTCATTAATGCCAAATTTATAAACTTGGAGCTAAGGTTAGGGCTATGGTAAGTGGTAGGGTTAGGCTTAAATTAGGGTTCAATAAAGGGTAGGGTACAATAAGGGTATAATAGTATTGGTTATTTTTTAAGTCATGACCATGCTAGATGCCAATTTGGTTTAAAAGACCCTTTGTCAAAGCCCACAAGGCATTTATTTTTATATACCTTATATATTGTTCAGATTTTTTATCATTGTGTTTAACCTCTTGAGAATGCTTTAGAGTAAAGTACACCTTGCAAATCCACCTACACCTAGAGAACCATTCAATCTCTCAAATTTTGACTTTTATTCTGGAATGATTATCAAATTGAATATGCCCTAAGCCTTTGATAAGTTGACTTAGCAACTTCTATACTACATATACCTCTTGTCAACTTCAACCAGGGGAGTACTTGTATCAATGGGTAAATTTCTGGATTAGTTTATCAAATGAATAACAATAAACCCAAAGAAAATAATGAAGTGCAAAGGAAACTAAATGAAAACACGGAAAATAGAACAATCTCACTTAGTGTCTTCAATCTCCATGGCTTATCTCCATTACACCTTCTAACTTGTTGATTTGTGTTGCCCTCAGATCGAGTGTGTGAGCGATTTGACTATGCCATTGTCCTAAAAAAGCTTTGAAGGATTTGAATCTTAAATTCCTATGCCTATGACAAATGATAAATGAAAATAATAACTATGAATGCTAAATGACTATAATGCCTATATTAATGAAGTGGTCCCAAAATTATGAACAAAATTATCTTTTTATAGAAAACACAATTTTGAATGGATGGATGAAATCGACTCTTGACAGAAACCTAAAAGACATAATTAAATGTCATAATTATGCTAGGATGAAAGTGGTAAAAATGAAGCTTGCAGGCCTAGGTCATTTTTAGGTGTCTACAGTACTAATTGCATAATGAATTGTCTTCTTTTTCAATTCAATCAGTCATTCCCCATAGGGAATTCTTCACCAAGAAGGGGATTAAGTTAAAGAGACTCATTATCATGTATTTTTTCCATAAAAAATGGTAGAGGCCCTTAGTACAAAACTTATACTAGCTAGTATGTTACAAAAATTTACATGACTACCAATTCTAGCATCACAAGCCAATACATATAGTTTGCAAATGTTACCTGACTTACAAGATAGATGAGTTTCTAGAGGAAATGTAAATAAAGATAACTTTTCAATTTTTTTCAGTGCCTAGTGTGGAGTATCTAGAATTTATTGTTAATTCTGAATCTAATATTGACAGATATCATTGAACTAAGATTTGATACTACTGTTCTGATTCATTGGTGATAATTATTGGATATGTGTGTAAAATCTGGAGATTTGTGTTTGACTGCAAAGAGTTATCTCTTGTGATTTATCAGCAGATTCTATTCCAATTAGCATAACAAAAAGCTTCCAATTTTGAAAATAATATAACATAGAACCAAATAGCAATGAAAATCCAAAACAAATATTGTCAAGAGTGTATCTCATTTAGCTTTTATTTAATCTTTCTATTTATATCTATGATTTCCTAAAGTTTGTCTAATCATCCAAATAAAACATTGATGGATATATAACACAATTAGTGCACTCATGCCCTAGTTCATCATATCTGGAAGAGAGCATTCCCATCTAGAGATGACCTTAGAATTTGGTTATGACTTATCTAGAGATAGTGACGTTAACAAAAATTCAAATGAGACAAGAAGATGTAGAAGCTAGGGGTATACACATCAATATCTAAGTTAAACAATTAATACCCTAGATAAATATCAGTTCACATAGTGATGAGTCTACAGTACAAAGTTGTGATTCTAGATGGTAGGCTTATAACTATACTATCCTAGAAATGCATGAGCATTGTGTGGTCACCTTGAAAGGAATAGAATAATTTGAATCATCAATTTCTTGAATCATTAGAGTTAAAGTATCTGATGTTTCCACCACAATATTGAGTAAAAATTGTCACATGAAGAGCAAGTTCTTTAAGGGTAAAATATTTTCAATCCAAAGAGTAGCATCAAAATTTGAGCTATGAAGGATAATTTTAAATTTTATAATAAGGTTATTTAAAATACTAAAAACTTTTGCTTGAGAATTAGTTGTCAGACTTTTAGCTTACACTTTATTTTGAAGGTAAGGGACAACAACAATAATAGTTAAATGTCTTAAAACAAATTTGTCAGACAAAATGGGTAGATCTGAATTTTCATAGATCACTTTTTACATACTCTACAAGAAATATTGTAATCTTTATTTTCAACTGAAAAGGATCTAGAAAAGGGATAGCAGCAATAATAGTTAAATGTCTTAAAACAAATTTGTCAGACAAAATGGGTAGATCTGAATTTCATAGATCACTTTTTACATACTCTACAAGAAATATTGTAATCTTTATTTTCAACTGAAAAGGATCTAGAAAAGGGATAGCAACAATAATAGTTAAATGTCTTAAAACAAATTTTTCAAACAAAATGGGTAGATTTGAATTTTGATAGATCACTTTTTACATACTCTACAAGAAATATTGTAATCTTTATTTTCAACTGAAAAGGATCTAGAAAAATACATATTTATAAATTTATAAGTACAAATATTTAGTCTGTAAATAAATACACATTGATTAATGGTGGACTACATTTTCTCTTCTTAAAAAAGTGTTTGACATGTCAGAATATGGGCCATATTCTATTGAATAGCTCTAAAATTTGAAACATAGTAGACAATATTTACTTAAGTATTAATTTAAAGTTTTAAACCATGTTTCCACAAAATAATTATGTAGACCATAGCTACTCAAAATAGAAATAATTTCCTACATATTTTACTCATGAAGCAGATATTCTTGTTGTTGTAGCAGGTGTGCCAAATCTGGTTCATGGTGATTGGCTAAAACCTGGTGCAATACTAATTGATCTAGGCTTAAATGTCATAGAGGTATGGCACTTCTAACTGCCTTTTTCAAAAAATGTTTGTAAGTAAAAGATGGTTAATATATAGCAAATTAAAACTATTGCTTCCACTTTTGTAGGATCCTAGTGCTAAAAGAGAATACCAATTAGTCAGTCATGTTTCCTATGAAGAGGCTTCAAGAATAACTTCAACAATTAATCCTCTACCTTGTGTTCTTAGTCCAATGACTATTGTTATGCTTTTTTCCACTACTCTACAATCAACAAAATAGGCATATGGGTTCAATTGAGATTTTTGATGTTTGATCTAGGCCTTTTGCAATACACTTCACATAAAAGTTTTATGAGGCTTATAAATGAGTTATCTATTATTGAATGGAATAAAAAGATCATTTTCTATTGTAAGGAATTTTTTGGAGGCATTAGGCACCTATAAGAGGACTTAAGACTATACGCTTTCATTTTCATTTGTGCATAAAACTATAACATTTAAGCAGGCTGGTTATACATGACTCTACATACAATGAAAGTTCTAAAGATCTTTGCTTTTTTAAAGAGGATTGTTATCATATATGTTGAATGGTTAAGGAAATATTTGAACTCATTAATATTTGCTTAATGTTGGCAACATGTAAATTGTGCTTTCTTCATGGCTAAAAGCACAACCAAAGCATCTCAGAATTTTGAAATGAGCAAAAATCTTTTGTTATAAGGGTCATTTTCTAATGGAAGACAAAGTTGACTCTATCAACATGATCAAATTCCTAAATTTAGGTGACAACTACTTTATCCTGGCCAATTGTCCCTAAAACATAACAAACACAACAAATACAAAAAAAAACTATTCTAAAACTTTCTGGCAGGAACTTCGCTGCTCTGCAGCTCTTGTTCAAATACTTGTCAACTACAAAATAAAAATGAATTCTCATGAAAATATGTGCCTATAGTTATTAATATTTATAGACTAATCTACCTATTATAGAATAAATTTAATAAATAAGTAAATAATTATTTTTATTATGGTCATTGTGGCAGAAAATTTTGTTAAATGGAAGTAATGGAAGTAATGGAAGCACATTAATATACCGGGTGAAATTTGTCTATCAATTAATAGATAAAAAAAAATCAAATAGAAAAAATGTTTGAGCTCTCATTGGGTAGAAAGTGAATTATTAATAACTAGTTAAGATTTCACCGTGCCTATAGTTCCCGAACTAAAAAGCTAAGATAGAGGGATATTTTTATATAATTTTATCCGAAATCAAGGTATCTAAAGTGGATTTAGCTATAGTAAAAAAACTTCATTTATGTGGTTTTAGGTGGAGATGGCACTAGATAGATTTCACTCGGATATTTTTATATAATTTTATCCGAAATCAAGGTATCTAAAGTGGATTTAGCTATAGTAAAAAAAATTCATTTATGTGGTTTTAGGTGGAGATGGCACTAGATAGATTTCACTCACCCGCTAACTACCATATAATATACATTTTAGTTATCTATACTTTATAACTACTCTTATTTTTCTCCTACATACCATACATGCATGAAAGGAAAATAGAGAAGGGGGTATAAGAGAAAGGAGAGGGGAGGAAAAATTTTAATTAATTTTTAATTTTACACCATTATAAATAAGATAAAATATGATAAATTCACTTTTGTTGAAATTAAATGGTCTCACAAAGAGTCTACTATGGATCAAATTTTGTAGAGTGAAAAATCTTGATACTATTGAAGGATGTGGATAAGATCATGCCCTAGCTAAATGTGGAAAAATGAACCTTGTATCTATATTGAAATATTTATAATTTAATTAATAAACCAATACCATAGTTGCAAAAAATGAATTATAAGATGTTTCCAACATACCAATAAAGTAATATAAAATATGCTTAAAAATTTAGAAAAGAAAGTGAGCTATACTTGCCTATAGAAAACAAGGCCGATTTGAATATAATAAGGGCTAAAAAATATACACATCCAACACAATGTGCACTCTTGTTATTTACATGGAGATAGGTCATAATCATGTATGAGATTCTTAGCCTTGGACTATTGGAAATTTGAAATGTGCAATAAGGGGATATGTTCATGTTCATGATTTTGTCTATGAGATAAAGTAACAATTGTGATCCATTCAAGAGTGGAAAATATTCTATCAAATGTATTAAGACTACTTTGAGAAGAGTGGTGAGATATAAAAAAACATATTGGATCAAATCTTAGGTCAATGTGGATAGTAAAAAACTTAAAATACACTGTAACTATACATTAAAGTCATTCACACAAGTAACATCAATTGAGAGGCAAAAACTATAGGACATTTAATTTCTCCTCTATAAATTTAAAGTGCAAACCCAAAGAAATAAAAAATCAAAATTATTATTATTTTTAAAATATTGAAAGTATTGGTTCCTATAATTCTAGATCCAAAATATTGAGAACTTTTTAAAATTATACAATATGTTTAATAAGAAAATTATAATTCAATATATTAAAGATAAAACATAATATCTTTATTATACTTACTTTTTCTGTTTCTGGTTTTTGATTGTGTTCTAAAATACAATAAAAAACCAGAAACAGAAAAAGTAAGCATTATGGATTGTGGAAATCTCATAGCATTAATCTTTATTATATTTTAATTGAATTTTAAAATTAAATTTATCAATAATATATTTGATGATAATGTATGATAAAAACTATTAATTTAAATAAAATTTAAGATTATTATAATAAGTATTTACTGATCTAAATAAGATCAATGGGAACATTCAACATTAAACTATCCTATTCTAGTTTTATCCCTCAATTACAAGTTAAAATTTTATCATTTCACTACATGATATGACCCATTTAAAATATATGTGAACTAAAATTAATAAGATGCCCGTATAAATTTAAATGAACCATTTAATCCTTCGCATCAAATAAAATAGATAAAATAGAAAAGTATCTCTTGAAGATCGCTGACAGAAAATCACAATGTATCTCTTGAAGATTATTGCTGGCATAAAATCACCCCCTACGTTGTAAGACTGTAAGATAGAAAGAAGTAGAATGATATTGTTGCCTTTTTGGTCCTCTGAAGACGAGGTTAATCTTAGAAAGTTTCTAAAATACCTTCAAACTATTTTTCATGCATGAAATGTTTCAATCTGTTCAGCAAATCAGAGGAAGTTTATATCAAGTTTCTAAAATGCGTAAATTTGATACACTATATATAGAAAGTACATCCACTCGATATATACAAAGTATTGACGGAGTACATGCACTCGCCTCGTCTGATAAAAGTACAAGAGTGGGATGGTAGGAAGCAAAAGAAAACGAATAGTAGATGTAGATTATGAATCCCCTGCCAAAAGAAAGCGGCAATGGGGAGATTATGAAATGGCAAGAGAAGTAGATTATGAAGTATTAGATGTTATGGAGAGGTTAGGAACGATGACAGATTTTAAAATGGCAATGGAAATAGATGATGGAGGTAAGTGAATTGATAACCTTGTAAACTGTAGTTAAGTCAATTGATAGCTATTGATATTCTGCATTTTCTTTTTGATGAGTTTTGCAGTGTCGCGGTGGAAGCCTCTTCAATGGAGGTATTTAGACTGAGCAAAGTTAAAAGATGTAATGCCATGGAGTCGAACTCAAAATGTATGCTGGGTTGATTAAAATGGATACTAACCATGTGTCAATAAACATGGTTGTTGTAAACGAATTGTATTATAGACATGTAAGGATTATGAATTTCTGTACAGAGCATGTCAATAGGAACTTACTGTATGGTCCCATGGGGGGCTTGGGCTTCTATTTCTATGGAGCAGGAGGTCCTATGGGAAAAAAAAAATTGTGCTATGGAATTAATTGGAATCTTTTGCAGAAAAATAGGAGCCCCTACAGTATAAGAATGAATATTTCAGTTGGTGAAATTGGGGTGGGGCTAGAAATTGCGCCTACGAGTTTTTTATGCCACTTGTCTCTCATCTAAAATTTTCAATTCTTATTAGAAAATAAAAATGAGAGAATTTTTATTTATTTATTATTTTTTATCAAAGCACTACAGTTCATTCCTTAAATTTTGGAGTATAAAATTTTAAGCAGAATTGCAAGATTAAATCCATGGGACCAACAACTTTAAAATATTCCTAAAAAAGCTAAGCAACATACGCTGAGATTTTTAAGGAAGCCCCCCTCCATGGGACCGTACCCTTAGCCACTATTTTTTAGTAAAATAGCAAGGAATCTCGGATTAGTACAAGTAAATAGAAAATTTCACCTTTGGCTCCGAACTTTGATTCAGTATTTTAAAGTTTCTCTTTTGTAAAAGAGAAAAATAAATTGTGTTGGTTTTTTTTAATTATTAATTTTAGTACCTATGTCAGATTGGCTCATCACTTCAGCCATTCAATTTTAATGTATTTTTTAATATTAATAAATTTTAATGCATGTGATCGATAATTTTGTGTGTTTGACTCATTATGTTTTAAATAAACAATTATATTTATTTCTGGTAAACAAATTATCATAGCAACCATGTTAAGACGGTCGAAATCATGAAAAATTACCAATGACCATGGCTTTTGACGTTTAAGGAGTCTGGAGGAATCCTATAAATCAGTGTACCTTATTGTATTATAGGCAAGGCTTGTAAATTGGAATGAATCTGCTAGGCCTGATCGCTTTGTAAGTGATAAAATGTTGAATAGAAGTGACTTGAAGGTAATACAACATTTTGTTCCAGAAAAAGATTTATTGCCTTCAGATATTGTTGTTCACACGTTATAGCTCATTAATCGTTATGAAAATTCTGTGGGATGTTTCCCTTGACTTCAAGAATAAGAAAACATGTGATTATGCCTGTTGATAATCTTTCTCTGCGGAGATATTTCTTACAGTAATGTGCTTGATATGCCACTAGATTTTAAGTTGAATGGAAATGGCTGGATTTTATTATTTTTCGTTATCATGCATCATGGACAACCTTGGGCAAGTATTTTTCCTTTGCATGGAACTTATAGTTAAGTTTGATACCCAAGTGCAGACAGTTTTTATCACTTATAGTGGAGCCTATTTCACAATTTCACAAGTGCTATTTTAGGGATTCTATTTCAAGGTTACCTAATTTTGGGACAATATATCCCATGTTAAAATATCTAAATGCTTAAGAATATCTCAAGAGGTCTAGTTAATTATACTGTGATTAATGATAAACAAGAAAAACATCTACCGTTATTTTTTTAATACTTTTAGAAGCTGTCACTCAAGTCCTTTGAAATTGGCATTCATTGGAATTATGCACCTCCCCAAACTTTGTAGCAACAAGACTCGTGAAGCTCTTAGGCAGCAGAAGACCTTTTACTTTACATTATTACATTTTCATTTGCCCTATTGTTTGAGTCCGTTTTCTTTTGTATTCGTGACTGCATTGCTTTATAGAACATGCCTCCTCCTGTATTAAGCAATGCCATTTCTGCATTTTACAAGATATTTCCACTGTTCATGACTACTTTTTGTACAAATATTTACTCGCAGGACATGCAAGTGCATTTAGCTGGCTTATCTGCACTTGTTACACAAAAGGAGACATTTGCTCTAACATTTTGTTTTGTACGAATGACATCACTTTCTGCAGTTTTCCATAGTCAATGACTAAAGCATATTGTTAACCTTACCAGGTCTTGTCTTGTTCAAATCTCCTTTATGTAGTTCCCTGGGTAGGTGCATGTACAAAATGCAGTGCAAGCATTCTAAATACTAATTGGCATTGAATAACTACCAAGGGTTATTCTTTGTATCCCTTTGACTTAAACATCGTAACAAACCTCAATATTAAATATTTAAGAGACCTTGGGACTGCAATTGTTGATTACAACAAGGTCAAAGGTTTTAATTTTATTTCAATTTTGTTGGGGAAAATTTATTGGTGGATTTTAATAGGGATTTAATTTTGTGACAATGGACTAATTTTTTGTCATAAATGGGTAATTTATATCGTCATTCATATTATGTAATCACATGCATGAGTTATTGTTCATACATATATACATATATAAATTCAATGTATATACTTCTCAACATAGATATAGATATGAACACATGAAGAACAAGCATTTTCACTTGACATAAAGACTTAATTACATTTTCCCAGTCAAGAACATTCAAATAGTAAGACCATAAATCAATACAAAACATATTCAAACACTAACAGAAGGTAACATTCCATTTTCTGAATTATCTTAATTCAACTTAGACCAACTAGGATGTGAGTGTGTGATAGCTCAAAAAAGCATATTAGGGTTACAAGACCAAACTCCTTTCCTAAGAGATAATCCCCCTCTCATGCGTGAGGGATTGACCCCTTCTTAAATCCAAATTAGTGCATCACATAGGTAGTTAGTGGTTCACATGAAATATATTTTCATTATCGAAGCATTAACATATTCACTAATTGTATTTCCCATTAGCATAAAACATAATCATTCCTTCAAAAGAAATAACATCTTAATGCATATTTTAGTATTTCATTCACCTATCAAACATATTAAAGTCATGATTCAAGTTTATCATCAATTTCATTCATGGAGGTAAAATTATCTTGGAAAATATGGAGGCATATGATGCAAGTAATATTTTCAATTCAATAAAGATCTATGTTTACATAATATTCTCTTGTGTTATTTTGATATGTTGAACTGTAAGTTTTAGGGATGGATAGTTCTTATTGGAACCTCATTTGTGACTATACCAAATTCATATGGAAAAAAATTGTATGCTTGTCCCCATCACGAATCCATTAATTTATATCCCTCTACTTCCAATAAACTTCTTCCTTCTTAATGATGTTATGTAATTTTCTTAACATGGCTTTTTCCTTACCCACTAAAATCATCAATGCTCCCAACTCTAGATCCTTTTCCACCTATCTAAGTGAGTCCTTAAGGGTTTTTTTAGTAATATGAGTAAAGGGGGGCATAGGGATACCAAATTCTCAAGAAAGGATAGGGTTTGAAAAAGAACAATAGATCTTGCGACTTGACGGAAAAGCCAACTCCAACACCGATTGAAGAGGAAAATCAAGGGAACAACTTCTATCCTAACAGGGAGAGGGTGAGCTTATTTTTTCCCTTATTAGGGATTTGAAACCTTTGATGTCTACTTAGGAAAAGCATTGCAAAGGTTGCCAACAAAAGAGAAAAATTGACAAGAGAGAAAAAATTTCATATTAAATGGCTTGAAACTAGTTACCAAGCATTGACTCTAAAGTGATTGAGCAAGGAATCACTTTATTGGGTTCAATGCTCATGCAAAAGTGAGTGAACACCTACGTGGACTATTCCTTTGTGACATGTCCCAAAGAGATAAATTTACCAAAAGAGATAGCCACACCCGCAATAATCTCCCCATCTAAAAATTCTAGGGCAAGCCCTAGGAGATGCACCCAAGTTGGGAAGGCAATCACCAGATGATCAGAAAGGTCAAACCAAAGCACCATTTGCATAGACAAAGAATCAAGGACCACTAGTTAAAGTCTTCAAATAGTCTTCCTAAAGGGTGAAGGTGAAGCATAAAAATCCCTTAGGGAGAGTAGAGATGGAAAAGTAACCCTTAATAGGCCATCAAGAAGTTGCCCATTTATGAACATATTCAATGTTAGGATGCCTTCCCATAAACCTTCTGATAAGGAAGTTCTCTATTTTAGCAAGGGAATGATTGATCGATGGGTCCTTAGTTATTATAGTAGTCCCTTCATCATAATGTAGTATCTATACACCATCAAAGTAAACCTTCTTGGTACCAGTGAAAAGAGTTTTCCAATTTGGTAGTGAGGGTTCCTTTTGAGAAGCAGGGGAAGCAACAAGTGACAACCCACAAGACTTGCGACTACCTTTGGGAAGAACAGCCTGCCTCGTAGAACCACTAGAGACATCACACATCAGAGGACAAGAACCAAGAGATTCTTTCCCAACTCCAACATCTCTCACACCACTCATTTTAAATTTTTTTGTGTTTAATATTTGTTTACTAGAGTGAAATTATAAATTATGTTAATACCCAAAAGGATTTTGTATTCATCTTATGAATTTTCTCATATCATTTTGATAATAGAAATAATTTTTAATTTGGACACATTTCTCATAATGCATCTATTTTAATACAAACCAAAATAATGAAGATAGTATTTTATTGAAATGCCATCAATATGAAGGGAAATCTTTTTTTATAGAATTATTTTTCATGTGTGGTAAATAGAATTCTTTATTTTTTTAATAAAATTATTTGGATTATAAAATACAATATAAATATAAGAATAAAGTAAATATATAAAACCTATGTTTTATAAAGTTTAGTTTAAGATCCACATTCTTGTAAAATTTTATTTCATGATAAATTTTTAATGATGAGAAAATTTACTCAATAATTTGTGTCTAATGAAATACTTCCATGTGAATTGGAGAGAAAATTATACCACATGGAATATTTAAAGGATATTTATACATGTTGAAAATACCATATATAAGGAAATCTAACCTAATTTTCATTGGGTCTATAAATGGGGCATACTTTTTAATATAAAATGCTAAACCAACAAGCGATCCACAAGTGAAACATTTGTTTATTTTTCCACCTCTTGACGTCTCAAACAATTTTTATGTCAGACTCCATCCTTCATTAGGGAATAAGTGTTTGCATGGCCATCATGTATAGCTCACCTGTTGAACTACCAAAGCCTACTCAAAAACATGTGACATGCACCCATGGGGATGATATCACAAAGTACCTCATCACGATAGCTCCAAATTTTGAACTTCACTAGGCATTGCTCATTGACTAGAACTTTGTGATCTTTCTGCAACCAGGAAATCCAATACGTATGTGGATGTCTTTCCCTCTTCAACTTTAGTTTTACAACCATCTCTTATGACACCAGATTATTAGTACTTCCACTATCAATAATGACATCACAACATTTTCCTTCACATTTGCACCTTGTGCAAAATAGATTCTTCCTCTGTTCTAGCTCCTTCTCTCCAGTCACTAGGGCTCTTCTCACCACTAGGGATTCTCCCCTTTCGGCATCATCTGAATGCTCAGATTGGGCCTCCTCATCTGCATGTGCAACCCTTCCATGACCTTCTTTTCTTCTATCTATCATTTCTTTGTGTTGTGGACATTCATAGGCTCAATTCCCTTCTTCACCACACTGGAAACAAGTTCCTCTAAATCCACCTCTTCCATATCCTTGTCCAGATCTACCTCATCCTCTACCTCTTTGATCACCACTATTTTGATCACACGGGCAGTAGAAGTTATCACTCCTCTTTCCTTAGCTAGTACTCATATCTCCATTTTTCTTCTCATCCTCATTTTGGCTTCCAGAAGATCTTCCACCACCCTTTCCACTTGACCTCCTCTTTCTTTTTGCTTGTTATCAAACCTTTTGTTTATATTTTCTTCAAATTTTAGGGCATACTGGTACGCGTCCTCAATGGTGGTCATTCTAAGCAAGCATAACTCCTTTTGAATGCTCGGTCATAACCCATTAAGATATTGGGCTACCTTCTCCTTGTTAGCCTCTACATGCTCCGTTCTGATGATCATCTTATGAAAATATTTCATGTATTCTTTCACAAATCTACTTTCTTGCTTCAACCCTTACAATTTCTTCAATAGATCTAACTCATAGTCTATTGGTATGAATTGCTTCTTCATTTTCTCCACCATGGGATCCCAATTGCTGATCTTTCCTTTTCCTCTTCGATTTCTCTCTAATTGGACCTCTTTCCACCAAGTATTGGCATGCCCCTTTAGCTTCATTTTTGCAAACTTAACCCGATCTGGGTCCTCCACTTCTTCATACTCAAAATACTCTTCTACCTTGTTGATCTAGTCGATCAACTCCTCTGGTTTTAGACTTCTAGAATAATTGGGGACTTCTATTATGGGTCTCTTTCTGATCTCTAAAATGGCCCTAATCAACCGCATTTGATCTTAATCAATCGCTACTTGTTCCTCTTCTACATCCATATCTTCCATCTCTTCTTCATGCTCACTTTCTCATCTTCTTCCCAGGTTCAACCCTCTTCTCATCTTCTCCTACAACACATCAATTTGTCTCGAGAGGGCTCTGAAACCCTCAGCCACCAATGGATCCCTTCCACCAGCATTTTTCACACCTTTGGTACCACCATGCCTACCAGACATCACTCTTGGAGGCATCTTAAATACCTGAAACCCACAACCATGGTCCTAGTGTGAACTACCTCATGGTTGGCAATCTATTCACATGCTCAAGAAAACCTCGCTCTTATACCACCTAATGAGGGAGAAAACCTGAGACACAAAAATAAAGCACACAACTAGCAATTTTATTATTATTTAATAATGAAAAATATTACATGCAGAGGATCCCAAATCCTCAAGCTCTATAATACATGCAAGTTACAAAATTTTTAGAAACTATAGACATTACAGAAGTTTCCCTTTTCATAGCATGCAAACTCTTTTTCCTGGAAAAGCTACCAAAATCAGAAGAATTCCCCCAATAAATAGCCCATTTTCCCTTAGGAGCCAAAAACAACATTCAAGTTATGATTTTTGATAGTTTGGCTCCAAGAATTACAATTTGAACTCAAAAATTTGAACTCAAAAATTAAAAACACCCTCCGAAAATCAGCACCCTCATGAAAGTGGACCAACTTCCGAAAACCATAACTTTTGATCCGGGACTCCATTTTTCAAACTGTTTGAAAGGTCTCAGAGTCCAGAATGTGCTAGACACCCGCTTTGCCTATTTGAGCAAGTTTTTAGGCTGTTTTGGGGCTGTTTAGTGCCTCAAACCCAATCAGGAAGGTTTTTCATGTGCTTTTCTATGAGACTAAAACTACAATATCTTTCAAACTGAGAAAGTTCTCCTCCTAATTCTTTCACCAATCTTCTTATTTTTTTGTTCTAAATCCTCCAAAATAATTTTTATTCAACTTTCATTCCAAAACAACTTCAATTCCCAAAAGTTTCTAAAAATAGTAGCAAATGCTAAAAGCTGCTAAAAATAGAAGTTCACTAGAGAAATTAGAACAACAAAATTGAAAGTGGGGATTTATATAATGATGAAAAGGGTATCCAAAAATGAAAAGATATCTACAAAAAGCTAACCAAAGGAAATATAAATGAAATTCATGTTTTTTTTGGGTGATGCAAGATTTCCCTTACACCATTGGATGCTCTTGCATCGAATACTCATCTGCAAAACTATAGATTGAGACAAACTCAATTATTCATATACCAACAACTCACCAAGTTTATGGATTAAGTTATCCACAAACCAACAAAACACTAAATGCCCCATCTTGCTCATGAAAGGAATAAAGATGAAACAAATGCTTCTCATGCAAGGAATAATCTCTTAGCAAGAAGCTAGCTTGATATGATAGATGCCCTCCTACCTCCATTTCTTGCTACCTACAATTCAACCTAATTTTCTTAGAGAACATATAAATAGTAATTTTCTTGATCACACAATGTATATTACATCTATCTCCCTCCATTTCAATAGCGATTAAAGCATTATCTATTTTTAACTTACCATAATTAAGATCTCTAATATGTTGACTACAATTCACGAGAACTAGATATCATATTCTCTAAGTTCGGGCTTGGATTTAATTTGTTTAAAGTAAACATATTAACTTACCATCAATAAGATCTCTAGTATGTTGACTGCAATTCATTAGAACCAGATATCATATTCTATAAGCTCGGGCTTGGATTCAATTTGTTTAAAGTAAACATAACATTGTCAAAACTTGAGGGCATACTATTTAATAAAATAGCTTTGGCATCATCATCATCAATTATACATTTTATTTGAAGAGGTTGATTAAAAAGAGAACAAAATGTACTAATGTATTGAGCAACAATATTGAACGCTCATTCATTTTCAAACCAATTTTTTTTGGTTCATTCCCATTTTAGCACTTGCAGCCTACGAACCAAATAAAGAGTTAAGACTTTCTTATATTTGGTTTGAAGGTTTTTTCAAATCAATATAATGTAAATATGAAAGAAATAATCAAAGACCAATCATTGTTGTATCTCTGTGATAATTTGCTATATATTTCAATAGTTCATCTACATCTTGTGGTTTTTTAATAGTTCCATTGACAATCTCCCAAAGATCTTTTTCTATTAAAACCAATTGCACTTTGACTCTCCTTGTATGAAATTCATGACCCTCAAACTTCAAAATAAAATATGATTTATCCATTTTAAATAAATTCAATAATAATACTTATCACTCTAAGATGATTACAAGATTTTTGCATCAAACTTCACACAATGATCTAGTTAAAAAAAAACCCATACCGTATCACCTCCTTCTCCAAATGAAACCTTGCTAACTATCACAAACCACACTACACTTTCCACTGGTAGCCTTTTGTAACTCAGAGAATTCTTCATGTCATGCAAATTTAGATTACAATGCATAGAATAGTTTGACTCTTCTTCTAAACCTCTCACACTAGGCTGACTCTTGTTCAAATTTCATTGCAAGTGTTTATTAAGCATTACATCCTCGTGAATTACATTTTGGTGAATATATAGGTGATAACTACCTAAACCTAACAACTAATATTAACCAATTTATTAAATATAAAATTTAATTTCCTTACCTAAAAAAATTCTAAACTAATATATTTAAATTTTTAAAATGTTGAAAAAAAAATAAAAAGAAAAAATTCTTCCACGTGCTTGTGAATTTTTTTTTTAGAATATAATAGAAATAAAATTATAAAGGAATGAAAAACAATAATTCTTTTAGAATTTTCTAAATTAATATATTTAAAATTATAAAATTTAATAAAAAGGAATTATCCTAACTTTTATATTACACATAAACATATATTTCTAAATTACAATATTTAAAACATAACCAATATTCAAAATATATCTCGAAAGAAATATTATAAATGAAAGGTTTTACTAAAGATTTTATTCTATAAAAATATAGAAGCTTAAATAAATAGTCTAAACTGACATTTTATATTAAGTGTAATAAAAAATAATTCAAAATTATAAAATTAAATTAATTAATTTATTATTACACATAAAAATAAGTCTTTAAATTAATATATTTAAAATTGACATATATACTTTATCATATAATTTCAAAATAATATACATTATTATTATTTATGTGTTTATTATCTTTCTTATATTCATTTTTAATTTATTTTCAATTGTGAATAATAATATTCTAATGTTAATGTTATTGATTGGCATATCTATCTTTAAAATAATAATGTAATTGAGAATTACATTTACACTTAAGGTTATCATATAATTTTAAAATAATTTATAACATTATTATTATTATTTATGTATTTATTATCATTTTATATATTTTTAATTTATTTTTAATTGTAAATAATAATCTTCCATGTGAATCTCATTAATAATTTTGGTAAAATTATTTTCTAATTATGGGATGGTATTTTTTAAATAATTTGTTAATGAAAGGCTTGAGGGGTAAATTACAACAATAAGTCATATTACTTCAACTAACCATATTCTCATTTGTAAATTCATAAGCTCATAATTCATGCACTCTAACCTTAACCTTTACCCTAACCAAACACTTATCCCTAATCCTTATGTAAACAGTACTCCCTAAAAATCATAAATTTAACCTAACCATCATACCATAAATTTAACCTATTTATAACCATAACCCTAACCCTAAAAAGTCTCCCATTCCTCTTTAGGTTTATTACATGATTCAATATGAAATCATAAATCAAATGAGACTAATGAACATATGCATCCAAGTGTTTTCTCATGATCAATCTCCCACCTTTCCAATTATTTAACATCAATAGGTTTTTGAATGGTGTCCTTTAGATGACCTATTAGACCTTTTATCATGAGATAATTCTATACTGATTTTTTCCATGTAGCATAATTATGTGGAGTTAGGAGTTCAATTTGAGATTTCCCCATTGTAAGAACACAAATCAAGCAAAAGAATGCAAGAAACCACTACAAGATTAGCCCCCTAAATCACTCAATCAAGAAACCCCCCAAGAAATATCTGATTTGGCACTTTATGCTTAGTGTGTTTACAATTTCCACTTGCTAAAAACAACAAAGTGGACTTTGATCTTGGTACATGCAACTACCAAATTTGGCCACAAAATCAAGTACAATTTTTGGTACAAAAATGAGATCAATTTGATCATACCATTGAAAAGTACATGAAAAATCTTGTACTTTAAACAAAAACTATACCCAATAATGTAACCGTAGGAGCAAGATATGAGCTCTCGAAGTTCCCAAAATGAGGATGAAGCATTAACACCTTTGAAAATTTGCAAATTTTGGAAAAAAATAGACACCAAAATCAAGAATTGATTTCACCACTATGAAGAGCACATAAAATTAGGCCAAATAAAAAAATATTCACCAAAAAAGGAGCCAAACGAGTGAGATATGGGCCTCCAAAGTTGAACTACAAAAACGAAAAGCCCAACGTTGAGGGGGGCAACTTTTTTAAACTGGTGACGCAAGGATGACGTCAGCAATTCACTTGATTAACTTTGATAGGTGCGGGGTTAAAAAAGAATATTCTTCTTTGTGGATGGAATATGCTTAACCCTGCTCGACGGTAGAATCTTGGGCCGATGCTTTGAAATATTCTAACCTAAATGCCATGTTTTTCTTTTTCTGATGCCACTATTTTTTAATTCAAATGCCTGATAGGATTTTTATAAGTGCTGGTTTTGAAAGAAATCGACTGGTGGAATTGCCAATCGCCTATGGATTTGCATGGAGCCCATAGGGCTTGGTGAGGCCTCGGGGTGATACATCAATGCCATGTGGTAGTGGCTCAAGCCACGACATAGGTAGTACAGTAGAAGGAACAGTCTGCATATTTGTAATTTCTGCAGAGTGTACAAAATTCCTCCCTTTTTTTTTGGATTTTAAAATAAAAAATTTTACAATGAAAAATCTATCGGCTGAATTAAATATTTCAAAAAAAAATTCAATTGAAAATTTTTCCTTTTATTTTTTGAAAAATCGTACTATTGATAATAATGATGACCCAGGGGACGTATGACTCTTTGGGAATTTTTTTTTGTCTCACTAGATGACTTGCTTGAATTAGATGAATTGACAGTCGATCGTAGGGTTTTTGGCCCTTATAGATGTGATGGCAAGGTTAAATTTGACCCAAATGCTCCAAAATTGTAGCTACCTTCTAGATCTGGCAACCACTCTTCAACTTCAAACCCTCATAGATTTGGCCTCAAATGTCCAATTTTGATGAAACAAAAGGAAAAATCAACTTTCTCAAACACTCCAGATGCAATGGTGAGCTTAGATTTGAACCAACAAACTCTAATATGAATTTGCAATAATGAGCCAAAAATGGAACACCCCAAAATCTGGAATCTCTCTTTAGAAAAAGACTCTCCAATGGCACCCAACTCACTTTGATACCATGTTATAATTGGCTATGGTTGCCAAGATCTTGAGACCAAATGGAAAGCACAAAAAAAAAGAGAATAGAGTATGACAAGAATACACTATATTCAATGTCAATGCTATGAGATAATTTGAGATTGATTACAAATGAGAGAAACCCCTTGGTTATAGCCAAGGTGAGATGCAAGATGTCATATTAGGATTGTGACAAATGTGTTAATCATATGAAATGAGACAAATAATCACACTTACCTAGGTTCACATGTAGTAGTTGTCAAGGATAAGATAACAACTAATGACAACTAACATTTTCTAGAAAGATTCCTTCCTATGACCTACACAAATTTAACATGTGTAAATAAGCCCCCTAGTAATGAATTAACTAGGTACAAGACTTTATTTACACCAACACAATTGAAACTAGGAAATAATCCATGTTCAAAATAAAATATTATCATACAGTTAAAACTTCCCTTCCAAACAAAGGATTTCATAAGCAAATAACCTTTCAAACATAAAGATATAAGGAATAGAAATCAGCATGCATGTATTAGATGGTCCAATTGATATTACTTCCTCTCTAGCTCAATTCCAACAACTAACTTGCTACTTCTTCTAAGTTCAACCTATCTTCAACCTCTAGCTTTTACCAATTCTCACAATAATTGGAAAATCACAAAATAACTCTATATCTCACAAAGGTTCTAAAATACTGTCACATAGAAAATACAATAGAATAACAATGAAGAATTATAAATTAGAAGTGTAATAAATGGTAGAGAGAGCACCTCTATATATACTAAAATATGAGCATTATAATGCTACAAATATGCTATTTAAAATCCTTCACCACTCAAAAAATAAACCAAAATGCATCGAATCAATTGATATGTGGCTAATTTGAGCTCTCATATTACAACACCTAATAGTCCTCTCATTTCCAATTTCATAGTTATATCGATGAGTCAACTCCCTTCATTGACAACATGACTCTTTTATTGAATCAAGACCTAACAATGCATTACTACAGGTTTCATATTTGATTTGCAAGTCAACTACCCTCACAAATTTCTTCCATCTTTTCATTAACTGAGTTTTATGCTTATCTTATGGCTTTACTTGGATATGGCATAGGTTTAAGACTTCTATTGGTTTCCAAATTCTATATATTTTAGTCCCTCCTTCATATTTCAACGCCCTTTACTCATGCAAAGTTAAGATTAAGTTAGTATTGCTAAATCTACATTCATTTTACTTGCAATAATTAAACAATAGTTTCTTTACATACATGCAACACACAAGTCTCTAACTTATTCTTCCTTATGCACTTTAGGCACAACTTTACGCTTTTTCCTTTATATCAAATAAGGCAATGCTATATCATTGTGCTATGATTATTACAAATCACTTAATATGTGCTAGTCATAAGATAGTAGAATGTTGACTTATGCAATCATCTTAAGGTTTATACTTTGGCCTTATATGTTTCCATTTAAAATTCTTTATATGTTTAACATTTTTACATTGCATCTAAAATATATCTTTCATAATATGTGTTTTTTTAAACTCCCTTTTCTATGCTAAATATATGCACAACTTGTATTCCTATTATGCTAGCTCAAGTACCAGCCTTTCCCTATATTGTTTGTGCTTCTTATTAGTGCTATGGTTACTTATAAAAGTTTCATAATAAAATTCATATACATATATACATATATATATATATATATATTTAAATATAATCATTCTTTTTATATTTAACTATATTGACAATTATATAAGCATATATATAATATATATATGTACATATATATGTGAGTGTGTTTGCATGTATATATTTATCCATGTGAATACATGTATTATTATTTGACTCATATAGTTGTTTTCACCAATAAGTACATACATGAAATGTACACACACACACACACATATACATGTCATAAATGAACAATTTATATCCTCATACATATTGTGTAATCACATGCATGAGTAATTGTTCATACATATATACATATTAAATTCAATGTATATACTTCTCAACATAGATATAGATATGAAAACATGAAGGATAAGGACTTTGACTTGACATAAAGACTTAATTACATTTTTCCAATCAAGAAAATTTAAATAGTAAGACCATAAATCAATACAAAACATACTCAAACACTAACAAAAGGTTACTTACCTTTTTTTGAACTATCATAATTCAATTTAGACCAACTAGGATATGAGTGTGTGATAGCTGAAAGAAGCATATTTGGGTTACTAGACCAAACTCCTTTCCTAAGTGATACTCCCCCTCTCATATTTGAGGGCGTGACCCCTTCTTACATAAAAATTAGTGCATCACATAGGTAGTTAGTCATTTACATGAAATATATTTGCATTATCAAAGCATTAACATATTCACTCATCACATTTCCCATTACCATAAAACATAAAAATTCCTTTAAAAGAAATAACATCTTAATGCATATTTTAGTATTTCATTCACCTATAAAAAATATTAAAGTCATGATTCACATTTATCATCAATTTCATTCATGGACGTAAAATTATCTTGGTAACTATGGAGGCATATGATGCAAGTCATATTTTCAATTCAATAAAGATCTATGTTTTCATAATATTCTCATGTGTTATTTCGATATGTTGAACACTAAGTTTTAGGGATGGATAGTTCTTATTGCAACCTCATCTATGACTACACCAAATTCATATGGAAAAAAATTGTATGCTTGTCACCATCATGAATCCATTGATTTATATCCCTTTACTTCTAATTAATTTTTTCCTTCTTAATGATGTTATGTAAGTTTCTTAGAATGGCCTTTTCCTTACCCACCAAAATCATCAATGCTCCTGACTCTAAATCCTTTTGCACCTATCTAAGCGAGTCCTTAAGGGATTTTTTTGAGTAATATGAGTAAAGGGGGGCGTAGGGATACTAAATTCTCAAGAAAGGATAGGGTTTGAAAAAGAACAAGAGATCTTGGGACTTGAGGGAAAAGCCAACTCCAACACCGATTGTGGAGGAAAATCAAGGGAACACCTTCTATGCTAACAGGGAGAGGGAGAGATTATTTTTTACCTTATTAGGGAGTTGAAACCTTTGATGCCTACTTAGGAAAAGCATTGTAAAGGTGGCCAACAAAAGAGAAAAATTGACAAGAGAGAAAAAATTTCATCTTCAATGGCTTGAAACTAGTTACCAAGCATTGACTCTAAAGTGATTGAGGAAGGCATCATTTCATTGGGTTCAATGCTCATGAAAAAGTGAGTGAACACCTATGTGGACTATTCCTTGGTGACATGTCCCAAAGAGATAAATTTAGTAAAAGAGTTAACCACACCCACAATAATCTCCCCCTTTAAAAATTCTAGGGCAAGGCCTAGGAGTTGCACCCAAGTTGGGAAGGCAACCGCCAGCTGATTGGATAGGTCAAACCAGAGCACCATTTTCATAGACAAAGAATCAAGTACCACTAGTTAAAGTCTTCAAATAGTCTTCCTGAAGGGTGAAGGTGAAGCATAAAAATCCATTAGGGAGAGTAGAGATGGAAAAGTAACCCTTAATAGGCCATCAAGAAGTTGCCCATTTATGAACATATTCAATGTTAGGATGCCTTCCCACAAACCTTCTAATAAGGAAGTTCTCCATTTTAGCTAGGGAATGATTGATTGATGGGTCCTTAATTTTTATAGTAGTCCCTTTATCATAATGTAGTATCTATAAACCATCAAAGTAAACCTTCTTAGTACCAGTGAAAAGAGTTTTCAATTTGGTAGTGAGGGTACCTTTTGAGAAGTAGGGGATGTAACAAGTGACAACCCACAAGACCTGTGACTACCTTTGGGAATCACACCCTACCTCATAGAACCACTAGAGACATCACACATCAGAGGACGAGAACCAAGAGATTCTTTCCCAACTCCAACATTTCTCACACCACTCATTTTTAAAATTTTTGTCTTTAATTGTTGTTTACTAGAGTAAAATTATAAATTATGTTAATACCCAAAAGGATTTTGTATTCATTTTATGAAATTTCTCATATCATTTTGATAATAGAAATAATTTTTAATTTGGACACATTTCTCATTATGCATCTATTTTAATACAAACCAAAATAATGAAGATAGTATTTTATTGAAATGCCATCAATATGAAGGGAAATCTTTTTTTATAGAATTATTTTTCATGTGTGGCAAATAGAGTCTTTATTTTTTTAATAAAATTATTTGGATTAGAAAATACAATATAAATATAAGAATAAAGTAAATATATAGAATCTATGTCTTATAAAGTTTACTTTAAGACCCACATTCTTGTAAAATTTTATTTCATGATGA
Organism: Sequoia sempervirens; assembly: GCA_007258455.2. Classification (NCBI taxonomy): domain Eukaryota; kingdom Viridiplantae; phylum Streptophyta; class Pinopsida; order Cupressales; family Cupressaceae; genus Sequoia; species Sequoia sempervirens. The sequence goes on along the minus strand of VDFB02383291.1, from coordinate 124,949 downwards.
ATTTTTAATGATGAGAAAATTTACTCAATAATTTGTGTCTAATGAAATACTTCCATATGAATTGGAGAGAAAAGTATACCACATGGAATATTTAAAGGATATGTATACATGTTGAAAATACCATATATAAGGAAATATAACCTAATTTTCATTGTGTCTAGAAATGGGGCATACTTTTTTATATAAAATGCTAAACCAAGAACCAGTCCACAAGTGCAACATTTATTTATCCTTCCACCTCTTGACGTCTCAAACAATTTTTATTATCTTCTATAACAAATCTATGTTTATCATAAAAAATAAAAAAACATAATATTAAAAAAATAAAATTTACATATTTAAAAAGATAAGATAGAGGACTATTTTTTTATTTAATTTCACTCAAAACCAAGGTATCTAAAGTGGAAAGTTATAATGAAAAACTTCATTTTTGTAGTTTTAGGGGGAGATGGCACTAGATAGATGCCACATCAAAGGGTTTTCACTAACCCACTTTTAGGTGAAGTCCATCCATGAACACTCCTCTTAAAGATGGTTTGCACAGGCATCCATGTACCCTCTAATACCATATACATTTTATTAGTTCATGCCCAAGGAACTATAGGCATGCATGTTCTTTTACTAGTTATTAATAAATAACTTTCCAACAAATGAGAATTAATTCTATTTTTAATCTAACAAATATTTATCTATTATTAAAGTAGAGATGCAAATTATATAACAAAACATTTTTTATAAATGAATTTTCTTAAATTTAATTGGCAGGAAAGTTTTGCCCATAAGGGGGATTTATACGGATCCACTATCATAATGGAGTAGATGGAAAGCACGGGGCATCGCTTGCTGAGTGAACATGGTCGGGAAAACTGAAACATTCAAAGCTAATAGTGAAATTCATAGCACATCCCATGTTTCTTCTAAAACAAGCCTTTTGTCATGAGCTACGAATCGCTGCACCACCATAGCAATTTTCAGCCAGAATATTAGGGTTAGACACTAGAGATACCATTTTATCCTTTATATTTGGAGTTGTATTCCTTTGCAAACCATAATCTCCATTTCCTGTTTCTTTATGGGTTCAAATAGGTTTTTTTTTTAATTTATTTCATTTTTTGGTGTAGAATACAAAAAGCCTTGATGGATTCTCAAGGATAACTTGTAGTTATTGTTGATTACTAATTTAATTTGATAGCTCTATGAAATCGTTTCAATGAAAATAGAATATTGGTTTCCATTACAAATGTAAATGTCATCTGCTTACAAGATAAATTTAAGTTGAATAGTGCAGATTCTTTTTTTAAGTTTTCTCCAGACTTCTTTGTAAGTTTTCCCCAGATTGCAGACTTCTTTTTATTTCAGTTTGTTGTTTTAGGTTTTCATACTTTCAATTTTCTGTACATTCAGGTTAAGGCACTCCAACTATATCTTGTCATACATAATGAGGCATGCCAATGGTTGTAGCTGAACAAATGCATACATTAAAAGGTAATGCTTTTATAATTTAGTGTTACCATGGAATCTGGAAAGCATTAATCAGTACAGTCATGCTAATCTTGAATACCCTATTAACATTACAAAATTTGAAGAGATATGTAAAGCACATTGATTTAGTAGATAAAGTCAATTTTTTTGCCAAAACTACAAATATTTGTCTGATACAGACTATGTTAGAATAAAACTGCAGGATGGGCAAGTCCACTTTTATTTTAAGTTAAATAAAATTTTATGTTACAAAAGGTCTAAGCTGTGGGTAATGATTTTTACTATGTGTTAAACGGCAGGCAAGCTGTCACATGTAAAACAATCTATTTCCTTCCATGAAATTGCAAACATATAACCCATCTATCATGTTACTGAGCTGTAAATCAAATATTTGTTTTACATAATTCTTCTATTTTCTAAGGTGAATAATTATGTTCAACTTCATTCAGTGATCAACAATACATGCCAACATTGATTGAGTTGAGCAATTGTTCTCTTGTCTAGTGATATTACTAATCAACAAACTAAAATAGATTGTTGTCCACAAACACAGAACCATATGAAAATACTATACAACCTATAACTACACAAACCTCTGGAAAACATCTTGATCTTAGATTCGGTAAGTACAAATAGAGATTAAAATTAAAAGTTAAAGAGATATTACCAATTTATTTATTTGCATTGCACATTTTTAGTTCAATCTCCTTTATCTGCTCTTAAGATGGTGCCATTTTGTAACCAAAATCTGCTAACCCTTCAAATCTTGAATCTGAATTTCTTTTTCTTTTAAACAGCTATTTGCTGTTCAATAGAAGCATCATGAAAATTATTTAGGAGAGAGAATTCGGTAGTTGAGCATTCTAATTTTGCATCTCAAAATCATATGTGGTAATTTAGAATCATTTTTTTAATTTTTCTTATAATTAAGGTTTCAGGTCCACATCATCAAATATGATGCCACATTAGCACATTCTTTATTGAGATGTCCAGGTCCAAAAGAAGAGGTAGACCCATAGTCATACCTTAAATTATAATAGTTGTGCATTAAGTAATGTTTTTTTTGTACACTGATTGACATCTCATGATTTGTTACTTTTTTAGATCGAACGAATACATTTCATTCAATTATGAGTACTCATGATCAACACAAAGAACTTTAAAGTGACAAACACTAGTGTTATAGTAATAAAAATATTGAACACTAAATCAACAAATACTATCACAACTGTTAGAACATGCTCAACTACTGAATCCTCCACTAATAATCAGACCTACACAAAATAATGAGAAGCTAACAAACCTGTTTTTGTATTTAGGTCTCTAAGTTTCAGTCTAGGAAGTCAACAGTCTACATAAGAATGAAAAAAAATAGTAGGCAGCCCTGCCCAAAGTAATAAGCAGCTAAAAAGTTGTTTCTAAATTTTAGGATCTCTTAGTTCCAGTATAGGAAGCCAAAAGTCTCTTTAACGAACATAGCTATGGATTATAAAATAATCTTCTATGGAGAAGGGTAATTCTTAATGGGAATGAATGATTGTGGTTAAGGTGGTGGGCTTCTCATTCATTTTTTGGGTTATGTAACCATGTATTGTTGTTAGGTGCACCAAAAATTGATATGCTTTGACTTAGTGTAACAAAAAAATCACCTAAACTTGTGGATAAAATGTATAATTTTGCATTGTTCTTGTGAAAGAAAAAGAAAAAGGTACCTAGTCAAGTCAGAAGATTAAAATATTTGACTTTAACACTAGATTGCACGGTTATTGTACATAGATAATAATTGAAAGATGAAAAAGATTCATAGATTATTACAGATAACAATATCAATCAGGAACAGGGTTTGCAATGGATGTTTCTAATTAATAACTAATACTATGGTTCAGAGGTGCTTTTGTGCTTTCTAGTTCCCCTATGCTTATGTGCTTTGGTTATGCTCCCTGTAATTAATACTGTTCACAACATGAATATGGGGCCATTTACATAGTTTACTAGGTTTCCCTTCCAAACATGTAGCATGAAATATAAAGATAGACAAAGCATCTAAAAAACTAAGTATTGAGTCATTGACAGTGAAATATACAGATATTTTGATATAAATGGAAGGTAAGTAACTTAGGGTAATGACTTACAAACTGCATATGAGATGTATAAAATCTTCTATAAAATCTATAACCATGAAATTCACCTTTGTATCACCATATCTCTAGCTTCTCCATTATTATTAGGCCTTGGCCTTCCAATCACTTCTTCAAGAAAAAGATGCCAGATGTTGAAGAGAGGCTACATCAAATTTTAATCCAAAAATCATGTTTGGCTTTTGTTGTAGATTTGTATCAAATTATCAGAACTCATTTAGAGTGTTACATGATGGATTTCAATTGGTGTTGTACCAAACATCCTTAAATCAAATGTAGAGTTGTTCAATTCATCTTAAATATAAAACTTATTGTCAATCAACTAGAAAGTGTGGAAGCTTGGCTTGTTTCCTAATCTGTGACTCACAGGCTTGGAAAAAATCTTGGAGTCCCAAACAACCAATGAAGCATTTTGTCTTCTTGTCACAAGGCCACTATAAAGAGATTCATTCTCATACCCATCTTTGATATGATTCACCATAACCAAGATCTCCTTGATTACAATCTCATTTAGGCATTTGGCTACTTGAACATCCCAAAGGTGAACAACATTACTAGTAGAAGATACCACATCTTCTGTTATACCTAGCAGCTTCTGCGGTCTTCTATCAAAATTAGCCTGCCACACCTTTATATGGTTAGGGTCTTGGATAAAATACTCAGAACAAGTAGGTGCCTGCAATCCAAACCTACCCCTCCTCTTATTCCTTTGCAAACCAAACTTAACAACCAATAGTTTGTCCCATATGTTCTGGCTTTGAAATGATTGAAGCCCTTTCCACTTATAGAAAATAACAAAGGGGTCCAACATCCATAGATTTTCTCCTTTTTGTTCTTCACTGTCATGTTTAAAAACAAACCAAATGCCCTTCAATTTGTCCCTTTTTTCCACATGAAAAATCAACTATGATGAAGAAAAAAATGGTGATTTATTAAGGCTTATTTTATTTATAGAATCAACAATCCCACTACATCTGAATTCCTCAACTAGGCTGACCTGGGTATGCCTAGGAAATGTGCTGCCAAAGTTATCTGTCACACATTCCCATTTCTTGAAGCTGGGGAATCTTAAGACTAGTCTTGGAAATAAATTTCTTAACGGAGTTGCAGGAGCATATTTTGGAAGTTTAGATGGTGAATATGGTGGTAATGATTTCTCAAAAACTATCACTATTTCAGTCTATTACACAGGTAATTGGTAAAATATTTGATGTATTAATAGTAAGCAATGTGCTCGATAAATAATTTACAAGATGTTGCAGGATAAGATCTAACACGATCTAATCACAAGAAAAAGCAAGAAGTTTCTAAAAGAAACTTCATATAAGATCTCAGACAATAGAGACAATCTTATCTAGATATTTTACAATATTTTACATAGTATAGTTGAGCATTAATAAATAAATAAAGAATATTATTTTAATACCCTCCCTTAATGCTCAATCTATCAACTACACCAAGATGCCCCCTAAATTTTACAAATTTATCTGGACTGAGCGACTTGGTGAGAATGTATGTTGTCTAGTCCTTATATAGATTACAAGAGATGATGTTTCTAAAAGAAACAATCGTTAAGTTAGAAAAAGCAATGAAGAGATGACCATTACAATATAAAAGGAAAGATATTATTCTAATACCCTCCCTTAATGGTCATCATTATGACTACCCAGAGATAACAGAGAAGGGTACCCACTTCTTCTCAGAACATTACTGCAACAAAAGACAAGATCTTGCCACTAACTCTGCCACTTGAGATGAGTCTGCCACCAACCCTCCCAGAAACTACAAAACTTCTGGAAAAAACAACACCAACTGTCCAACTTGAAGTTGGAGAACTCTCCCTCCCTATAACCAGAGACATACTGAGAATAGCTGCTATGATTTTGAGAAAAAATTGGCAAACCCTCCAAACTTCTACAGATGGACATGATGCCCCAGAACAAACTGCAAGAAGCCAAATGTGCAGATGTTCACCCCAATTGCGACAAAAAGCTGACTACACCAACCCATGATTTTTAAGGAAAAAATTTCCAAGCCCAAGATTCAAATCATCATTTTTTCAAAAAAACTGGTAAAAACCAGAGAGCCATCTCGAATGAATTATAAACCCTCCTAGAACCCAGAAGACAGATTTTTTTTTTTACGGGACAAAAAAGAATTAAAAACCTAGAACATTGATTGTTGGCTGGAAAAATTGAGGGTTTGAAACCCTAGCCACTAGAGAATAGAAGAAATCTACACAAAAACCAAGGCATGGAAAATGATGCACCCAAAAAATTCAGAGACCAACCCTATTGAGTTGTCAAAAAACCCACAAGGAATCTGCAACCAAAATAAAATTTTGACTTCAAACAGAGGGTCAAAACCCTAGTCGAACTAGCAAAAGCCCTAGGCAGCCATGGATGCACCAAAAATTGTAGAAAAAATGTAGGAATTCATCTAAAAAATTTTAGAAGTCACGTCCAGGAGCATATCAAGAAAAATTATTAAAAACATGACCAGAAAGATAGAAAACTGCAGCCAAAGATAAGGACATTTTTTTCTTTCAAAAACGCATGGCTAGTATTACAATCACATTAGGCATGAATCGTGTCTATCCTGGAGGAGATCCCGAGCTCTAAACACATGAAACACCCATTCCCAATCTTCTAAAAAGAAGACATGTTTCTGAACCTTGAAACTAGGTCACACGATTAGCATAGAAAACACTTCCAAAAGAGAGTAGAAAACCCGACGCAAATAGAAAAGAACACAAAAAATATGTCAAAAATGTGAGTCTGGTTGTGCGGGAAAAAAATAGGGTCACGCAAAACTGATGAAGACGCAGGAGAAGAGAAAACAAAAGTTTCCACAAATAGAAAAACCTCCACAAGACGACAATGAGGGAGAAAAACCAATCATGCGCTCTTCACCCACGAACTTCACACACGAACTCAAGAACACAAATAACACCTTTAGAAACGTGAATAAAAAACGTGAGCAGGAGGAAACATGTGAGTAGAAGAAATCTGGTGACCAGAATGCTTCTCAAAATTGTGCCCACAATTTTGCAAACAAAGGGTTACGATTTTCATGAAAATCTTTAACCAAGAACCCTGAAAAAAATATTCTAAATTTGACTTCTGAAAAATAAGCTTTTCAAAAAAATAATAAAAAAATTCTTTTGAAATTTTTTATTTTTTTCGAATTTCAAAAGTTTAATCCTACTCTGATACCATATTACACAGGTAATTTGTAAAATATTCGATGTATTAATAGTGAGCAATGTGCTCAATAAATAATTTACAAGATGTTATAGGATAAAATCGAACACGATCTAATCATAAGAAAAAGTAGGAAGTTTCTAAAAGAAACTTTAGATAAGATCTTGGACAATAGAGACGATATTATCTAGATATTTTACCATATTTTACATAGTATAGTTGAGCATTAATAAATAAATAAAGAATATTATTTTAATACAGTCTCTATAAAACTTGTACTACATAGAGTTAAATTATCAGAGTCTCTTGCATTACATAAAATTAAACTATCACATAGAGAAGAACTCTTACTCTCACTCCTCTAAGTCCCTTTATTTGTAGTAGTCCACTTTCTACAACTAGGCAGTTCCAAGTCATCAAGATTCATTTTTCTATACATGTTTAGATCATCACTGAGAATGACACCACCAGTCTTCTTGAATCTATTATTGCCTAAAGTAGAGAAAGAAAAGCAACATGATTGTAGCATTACTCTCACTTGGGCACTCTTTCCCCCCCAAATAAAACCAATGCAGAACACTTTGATTCCTCTAAATTTCCATAAAGTCAAAACCAAAGCCAGAACCAGAATCATCCAAGTGCAAAAACTATGGGATATGGCTGAAATCCTAGAGGTGTTGTAATCCAAAAGTGGATATTGTAGGAAAGTATTAGCCATTGATGGCTCCATATGATCCATCCCAACAAAGGAAACATGAATCTTAGTGTAACCCAAGGTGAATATCAAGCACTTGGGTGTGAATATTGTAATGAACACCTAACAAACTCTGGAGTCCAATTGTTGTGTTAGGAAGTACCCAGTGTTGGAATCAAAAGAGGTGATGCATTTGAGATTCCCAATAGATGCCCATTGTAATCCTTGATTCCTCTAACCCAATGTGTCTTAAAAGCCAAACAAGAAATCCACAAAACATATAAAAATAGGGTAGATATCTCTGTGCAAGCATTCAAAGGGAATTCAAATCAGGTGTAGAGAACTTTGTAGGATGGTAGTTTTAAGTCAGATTTTTGTGTTTACATACTTCATGAGTTATTTATTGACCCTTCACATCATCAATTTATTGTAGGGTGGCTAGATATTTTTTAATCAAGAGGTCTTGGTGCTATGGGTTTTGGATTGCCTGTAGCATTAGGAGAAGTTGTTGGTAATCTTGGGATGATGGTTATTGACATAGACAAGGATTCTTATTTATCAAAAATGAAAAATGAATGTAAATGCATTTGGATTAATAATTTGATGAGCATGGAATATTTGTCTCTAGGCCAAACAAAGCTTGCAATACAGAAGCACCTCGAATGGATTCTTATCTAAATTGTTTTGAAAATTTTGTAGCTTATAGACCTTTGAGGAGCTAAGAAAAAATGTAGAACACAATAATTAGTATCATCTTTTGTAAGTGCATTAGGTTGCTTACATCAGCAAATTTGATTTTCCTTTATCATTTAGTGTTTCTAGGGAAAGCAATAATCACAATACATAATGAGGCAGGACAATGGTTGTAGTTGAACACATGCATGCATTAAAAGGTATTTCCTTTATAATTTAGTGTTACCATGGAAACTGGAAAGCATTAATCAACATACATAATGAGGCATAACATTGCTTGTAGCTGGACAAATGCATACATTAAGAGGTATAATAATGGTTCCAGGATATATGTCCTATTAGTGTTAAGTAGGTCAAAAATTTAATATATATGGTTATTGTTTGTGGGATTTGACCCATGTATGTTTTAGAAACCTCAAGATGACCTAAATGAGTATGTTAATTTCATCTATCCTTTGGTTTCATTTTATGAATTTTTTTTCTTTTAATTAAGAAATTAATCTTACAACTATATTTCTGCATGTCACAATATTGACCAAAATTTGTATGTGTGGGGTGTGGCCTTTTATACATAAATTCAATTATCCCATGCCACATGATTTAGCTACTGCAAAAAATTGCATTTTAGTAAACGGTAGGGAGCTTCATCAGAAGGGCTTCGATTGACTTGCTAATAGAGATCTACTAGTGACAATGGTTTGTTTACATGCCACCAAGTTGGTAAGCAAAATATTGACTTGTGGATACTTGATTCAGAAAATGAATTTTTACTAACATTATTCTACTTTAGTTAATAGAGCTACATAATAATTCACTTCAATTGATATAGATTCACATTGTATAGTTTCCTCACTAATTATATCAATCTTCACATACTATAGACCCACCAAGTGTTTTATTATGTCTCTTCCACATTTCAAAAGGTGAACCCCACAACCAAGAAATTAATCTTACAACTACACTTCTACATGTCACAATATTGACCAAAATTTGTATGTGTGGGGTGCAACCTTTTATACATGAATTCAATTATCCCATCATATATTTGAATACTAAGAAGAACAGCCCACCATGAGAATCATTCTCAATTGTAGCCCACCATGAGAGTTATTCTCAACTGTAGCCCACCATGAGTCGCCCTTAATTCTAAATTCAAATCCAGTCACCCTTAATCATTCCTGGATGGAAATATTGTAACCACTTTTCTCCCACAATGTTGGAGTGACAACAAATGTGGTTAATCAAGAGAGGATCACCATTTTGTGACGCCTTTCAATTCGCTAATGCCTATAAATTTTAGGGTTTTTAAGACTTTTGGATGTTATCTAGTTTACTAAAAGTAATTAAGCAACCTATGCAATATGATTTTTGATTCCTTCCTTTAAACCTTTGCTAGGCAACTGTGTGTTCAGAAAAGTTAATTCAATTATATATGAGATTAGAATTGAAACATGTCATCCATCATATAAATCAATTAGGTTCCTAGTTTTTCATGGAATAACAAGAAGTACATTGTGTGGCCAAGTGCATGAACATATGTGTATATGTCATTAGGACATGTGATTTTATTCTCTTCCATCAATACTACACAACTAAAGGCAAAGAGTAGTAGGTAGTTTGGAAATCAAGAGCCCTAGAAGAGATTTAACTTTAAGACCCACATTCTTGTAAAAATTTATTTCATGATGAATTTTTAATGATGAGAAAATTTACTCAATAATTTGTGTCTAATGAAATACTTCCATATGAATTGGGGAGAAAATTATACCACATGGAATACTTAAAGGATATGTATACATGTTGAAAATACCATATATAATGAAATCTAATCTAATTTTCATTGTGTCTAGAAATGGAGCATGCTTTCTTATATAAAATGCTAAACCAACAAGTGGTCCACAAATGAAACATTTATTTATCCTTCCACCTCTTGACATCTCAAACAAATTTTATTATCTTCTATAACAAATCCATGTTGATCATCAAAAGTTAAAAAAAATAATATTTTAAAAATAAAATTTACATATTTAAAAAGATAAGATAGAGGGCTATTTTTTTATTTAATTTCACTCAAAACCAAGGTATCTAAAGTGGAAAGTTATAATGAAAAAACATCATTTTTGTAGTTTTAGGGGGAGATGGCACTAGATAGATGCCACATCAAAGGGTTTTCACTAACCCACTTTTAGGTTAATTCCATTCATGACCACTCATCTTAAAGATGGTTTGAACAGGAATCCACACACCCTGTAACTACCATATACATTTTAGTTATATATACTTTATAACTACTCTTATTTTTTTCCTACATACCATACACATGCACGTAAGGAAAGTAGAGAAGAGGGTATAAGAGAAAGGAGAGGGGAGGAAAAATTTTAATTAATTTTTAATATTACACCATGATAAATAATATAAAATATGGTAAAGTTGTCTTTGCTAAAATTAAATGGTCTCACAAAGAGTCTACTATGGATCAAATTTTCTAGAGTGAAAAATATTTATGCTATTAAGGGATGTGGATAAGATCATGCCCTAGGTAAATGTGGAAAAATGAACCTTGTATCTATATTGAAAGATTTATAATTTAATTAATAAACCCATACTATAGTTGCAAAAAATGAATTATAAGATGTTTCAGACTGACCAATAACGTAATATAAAATATGCTTAAAAAGTTAGAAAAAAAAGTGAGTCATGCTTGTCTAGAGAAAACAAGGCCAATTTGAATATAATGATGGATAAAAAATATTTACACATCCAACACAATGTACACTTTTCCTTGTTTTTGATAAAGGGTAAAACAGGTTTTATAGGGACCCAAAACCACAAAGTTTACAACATAAAAGATAGGAAAGAAAAGTCCAACATAAACAACCAGCTGCACAAAAGGTAAAAACCAAAACAAGTAGCAGCCATTCGCAAAAGACTAGGAAGGTCAAAAAAAAAAGCCAACAAAAGACCAGCCGCAATTAACCTAGTGTCTTTAGGACAGACTCTGTCTTTGCCTCTAGGTTATGCATATCATGAACACCCTTCTTAAAAGTTTGTATCATTTGCAGAGTGGGGGGAGCCTTCCTCTTCAAATTGGCCCTGGTTCTCTTAGAAATGCCAACATCCTCCTTTTGGTTTTTTTCATTGGTTTTCTCCAAATCAACCACCAAAGATCCCTATTAGGCTTTGTCCAATTTCTCCGTCATGGCATTGATGATGATGGTGTTATGTCTGGCCATACGATTGTTTTTCTCAACAATAATTTTGATAGTATTTTTCATTTTTTGCACCTCGATTTCAATATTTCTATTCTTGCCAGCTTGGTATTGAATATCTTTGTTGAGACCGTAATCTCTTTGTTCCATCTCTTTCTTTTTAATCACCGCAAGCTTGGCTCCCAACTCTTCCAGTTTACTTTGAAGGGCCCAATTTTTTATCTTTAGCTCGTTAATTTCATTGAAAGTCCATTTTTAAAGTTTGAAATGGGTATCAACATTATTTCTAGCTAAATTCAAAACATCCATAGAGGGATCCCTATCAGTGTTGAAACAAGTATTAGCAGGGTTAGGAGTAATAGTGGAGTCAGTTCTAGCAATTCTATCTAACAACGGGTCAATAGAGGGCTCATTATTGTTAGCATCAGACGCCTCAGAGTCAGGGGAATCTTCAGAGTACGCGACAAGGTTTTTATCCTAGGGATTCTTATAAAAAAAATAGGTTTTAAGGGAAGGGCTTCCCAGCTCAGGCACAACACAAACTTTAACAGTAAGTGGGTTAGGGCTTTTCTTGCTAGAATGGATAGCAGGCGGGCTAAGGATAGTTCTAGCTAGGATCAAGCTGGACAAAAACCCCAAGCAGTTGGGTTCAATATCATCTTCCTCAGAATTAGGTGAGGCTTCCAGATTAGCAGGGACAGGCATTTTTTGGTAATGCTCCACAATTAATCTAATCAGGCCTATATGCAAAATAGGGAATCTTCTTGGGTTTTTCTTGTGGTCATCCAAACTTTTCCTCAAAGAGTAGAGAAGATAGTAGGGGAAAGAAACCCTTACCTTGTAGCAAAAATGGTTGAGCAGTGCAAAGTGATAACCATAGACCCTAATGAAATGACCATCCACAGTTATGTACTCCATGATAACACATAGAACCTTTCTCCATAGGGCTTTTATGGTGTTAGCTTCAAAGTAGCTGTTAGCAATTTTCACCAATTTGAGTCTTTCTTTCTTTTTTTTTTAGAAATCTAATGATGACATCGTTAGAAAAAACTCTATCCCTAATTTTTTTTCCCATCAGTAGATATTCCTATCGCTTCAACTATCAAGTTTTTGTTGAGCTCAACTTTCCTACCAAAAAGGGTAAGATTCCCATTATCCCAATTTTTCTCAAAAAGATTTGTTGCCTCCTGATTGGAACCATGGAGCTTCTCCAAGAACAGAAGTAACCCCCTACTTTTAACTTTATTCCAAGCCTTAACATTTGTTGTGTGCATCTCATAGCTATCCGACTCAATTCTTTTCCTATCTCCACCCATCTTAGCAAACACAGTGGGGCAAAACTGGAGCGGCATGGAACTCATAGCACCCTCTCAGACAGGTCACATTACTATCTAGTCCATTGCACCTCCTCTAGCTAGTGGAGCAGACACATAACAAGCTTACGCCACAACCACAAAACTAAGTTTAATTAATACTAGACATACATATCATCAAAACAAGTACTTAAGTAAAGCATTTTGTCATGTTTAAGAAATTTTCTCTTTACTAGGAATAAGGTGTCTATTAGAAGCGTCATTGCTTTGAGGAAGACTTTGAGATAAGGGATGTAGCAAGATAATGTGGCATGCCATTTTAATAATGAAGAGGCCAATGGTAATGGCCCAACAATTCAAAAAGTATGGCGACCTTGACCAGGGCACAAAAGAAAGTAGCCCAACAATAGAGTAAAAGACTAAATTAAAAGTTGTCTAATCATCATTAAGAGATGATATGACACCTTATCACAAATGGGAGAACAATCTATGAAAATTATTGTACCATGTCAAACCATTAAGAAAAGCGTGTAGTGTAGTTTTTCAAGTCAAATTTGTTGATTCATGTTATATAAATAGTGGGTCACAGGAATTCATTTCTCATGATAATGAATAATCCATTTAGCACCCATTGCATCTAGGTGATACTTATAGAGGTGACACATTGTGCCTTCTTCAAAGATCACCGATTCCAATACTACTCCAACTTAAACTCGTAACTAATAGAAATATAAGATGTTAATTAGTATAAATTGAACATGAGCATGAGCCTTACAAATACGGCTTGGAAAGACTATCCAATGACACCCCTCGACTATCCTCTGATTCCAAGTCACTCATAGATATTGCAAAGAGCTGACAACCTTGTTGGAAGTACCTTGTAAGCTGCATGGTAGAGATCATTCACAATGAAATGGGTCTTTGAACACCCCCAATCTCCACCTCCTTTCTAAAATCATCAATGCACTGCACTGCTTTATGATGATAGTCAATCATAGCACAGTGTGTACTCAACAAATCCATGCCCAAGACGACATTATATCAGCTGAGTGGTAGGATTATGAGGTCCACTTTAGTTGACGATTCTCCTATACTCAAACTACAACCCTACATAAAATTCTCTACAACAACCTTTGACCTTGAGGCCAGTTCAACTTGTCATTTTATGCCTTGACTAGTTGCCACCAGTCCACATTGCTCAACTACTAAAGGAGATATAAAGGAATCATATGCACCAAAATAAAAAAGTACAAAAATTCTAGTGTTATGCAACACACTTGATGTCTCAATGATGGTGATTTGGTGATCTGCCTATCGATTATCCACTGCAACAAAGACACGATGAGATCTCCCTTCATTGCCTACTATTGGCTCTGATCCAATTGGCCTTTGATTAAATCCTGAGGTGTTCCTCTAAGGACACAATCTAGTAATATGTCCCTGCTTCCCACATGAGTAACACCCAGTACCTCTACCAAAACCTCTGCCTCCTGATGGAGCATTTGACTATTGAAAGCTTCCTCGACTTGATGCTAACTAAAAAATAGGTGTAGGTTGTACAAAACACTCCTGATGAGCTCGGTTCCTATTATGATCCTTGTGAAACTAAGAATTGCCACCTTGCAGAGATTGAGAGTTCTTTTGTCTTGACTGCTACTACTGAGGCTACTGTTGTTGACCCCCTTTAGAGGGTGGATACCTATTCCTTGAAGATCCTGCACAGTGTGACTAACCTCCATGAGTGCTAAAACCAAGTGTAGGTGCACTACCAATCTGTACTCCAAGGTGACCACCCAAGGCCATGGACAAATTTTCCTCTACCAAACGAGCCTTCTAAACTACCATTTCCATTGTCTTCGGTTCAAAAAATCGCACGCCTCCACTGATGCAAGCATTTAAGCCCCAAAAAAAATGCTGCACTAGCATGCCTTCATCATGGCTAATCCCTACATACTGCTTCAACTCATAGAAGTGCCTCTCATAGTGTTCTACAAACATTGACAACTACTTGAGATCATGAAACTCATCAGCTCTACATTGCCTCCAATGATCTGGGAGGAAGCGAGCCCTGAACCTATCTAGAAACAACTCCCATGTGACCATGTTGAGATCAAGATGTAACTTTTTCTCTTCAAGACACCACCAAGTAGATGTGAAACCTCAGATATGCATAACTGCGCACTAAGCCTTGGTATTGCTACTATAGGGGTGCATAGTGAAGCAACAATCTAAGTCAATTAACCATGTCTCAGCTTCCAAACATCCTCTAGAACCATCAAAATTGGGAGGGTGTTCCCTCATCCAATCTCTCATATGGCCTACTATCACTGCATCTTGATCCATAGTTATTTCCCTTCGCCTTAGCAACCTTTCTCTTTCTCTCTCAACCTGATGCACCTCTTATGGTCTGGGTCCCAATCGGTCAAGAATCTCTCCCAGAATATGCTGCAACTAACCATCCAAACCAAGTTGTCTTGGGTTCTGACCACCTGATGGATTGCTGTGAAGACTCTACTATTCCTCATGCTCAGAACCATGGGAACTAGGAACTGATGGAATTTGTCAGTTTTCTTTAAGACTAGCACCATGGCCTCTTGCTCGGCCACATCCTCTACCTTGAGGCATACTTTTGTGCAACAAGATAAAGGTACAAGTGAGCTCAAGAGTCAAACACAAGGTTTCCTAATAGGCTTAACTACCCAGAGACCTCAACGTTTGCAAACCTTGGCTCTAATACCAAGTTGTAATGCCCATCTTGCAAACCCTAGAGTACAAACATTTTTAGAAACAAGTTTAATTTCTTTCATAAGGTTTGCTATTCAACAAATTCTAAATCCTTAAGTTTTATTTTTCTTTCACAAAATATTATATCTAATTATATTTTATTTTCATTTTTGAATCAGGAGACTAAAGAAGTAAGAAATGGAACCTAGTATCCTACACTTGTTGAAAACCTTATGAAGCTTGCTTGATCCAGATAGTCCTTCGAATTACTCTCATTCCTTCCTTTAGAATCTCTTCTCTAGAACTCCTTGCTCAAATTTCTAATCTAATATTCTATATAGAAAAATCTCTCCAGAATAATGCAAACAAAAGAATGAAATAACCTCCTAGAAAGCCTTAGAAGATCCAACAATTGAGAACAATTATTTTGTGCAACTTTTGTCCAAATCTTCCCATGAATGAAAAGTCACTCAAAATTTCCATTAAATAAAAGATATTACTCTTCTTTTTCAAAATCTCTAAAAATCGAACTCAAGAAATTTTCTATTTTAAATTCCAACTTTTTAGCGAACACTTAATTCTCATTCTTCCTTTTATTTTTTTCTATTCTTTTATTTATTTATTTCTATTTATCAATACTTTTTGTTTTAATTTCAATTTTACAAGCTTTACTTGCAATGCACACAATTTCATTTATTTAATTTATTTATTTTCATAATTATCTTCCACAATCTAATTAAATTAAATTAACAAGATACAGATTTAATATTTAATTAACATTTAATTAAAACACATGACTTTTAAAATAAAACTTTTATATTAAATAATAAATTAATCCAACACTATTATAAACATTTATTACCACCATTTAATTAAATAAATCACAACATATAAAATACCAACATAAAATAAATACGAACCATACACTAACACATACTACAATAATGAATTAAAGAAATGACAACCACAATGATGTACAATACCATTCAATCAGGATGGGGTGACTTCCTTGTCATCTATGTTTCAACATCATACCATTGGGTAATTTTATGCTTGCCCTATCCTACCGAAGTAGGTGGAATTGAGACTTTGTACTTGCAATCCCTGCATCCACAAGATCGTGTACATGTACATATATATAACATCAAAACATTACATTGTGAGAAGGAATTGCAGCATAGTAGGGTACTCGCGAGTGAGTGGTGCTACATTGTCCTCTCACCAAACTATCTTATCGATTACAATATCAACCATGAAATAGCATTTCTACAACAACTGATTATATCATGACATAATTTACTAAATCACTGCATTGCAATATATTACTAAAATTAAACTGTCATCACCAAACCACATTATCATAAGAAATATCCATGTCCTCAAGTGTATAAGCATAATCACCACACAATCTAACTATCCAAACACCAAACCAAACAATCAATAGTACTATCTTTGTCACAGAGTATCAAACCAAAGCATAGAAAAATAGTAAGTCCAAACAATAGACATGAGGGGTATTACATTTTACCTAGATAGTTCATCACCTAGGTCCTATTCACACTTTCTACTTAATTTTACTTAGGGTACACACAAGATAGTTACTAGTTTATGTCTCAAGTCATAAGATTAAGACACATGCCATAATCTTATGAAATTATATGATCACTTTGACCTATATAACCAAGAGATTCTCTTTGTAATTCATTAAATGAATCCATTGTATGTTATCTATCATTTGCATCCTTTGATAAAATAACATTATTCTTTCACAATTGATCTCTTGTGTGCTTTCATGGAAGTTCCTAGATCTTGTGTGGCTATAATCTTTAGCAAAATATTGCATGGTATAGAAGATTTTATAATAACTCTTATATGGTATCAAAGGTTATGACATTGCTTCTTGATAGTCTTTATTGAAATATCTAGATTAAAAATATTGGTAGATCTTTAAAAATATTTTAGAGTGATGATGATATGAAGCATAAAAAAAAAATTGATAGAAATATCAGATTGAAGGGTTTTCTCTTTGTTTCTTTGTATTAAAAGTTCATTTTGGAGATTTTTTTTGTATATCTAAGCTCACCATTGAGTTTAAAGGGTCCAAAAAAGTTAGTTGTACCTTTTGTTTCATCCAAATTAGACACTTGAGGCCAAATCTATGAGGGTTTGAAGTTGGAAGGTGGTTGTTGGATCTAAAAGGTAGCTACAATTTTGAAGCATTTTGGTTCAAAATAAACCCTTTCATTGCTTCCAAAAGGCTCAATAATCCTAAGATTGATTATCAAATCATCAAAATCACACTTTTCGCTAAGACCATCAAGAAAAATTTTCTTTAGTCTATACAATTTTTTAGAAAAATATTCAATAGAATCTTAAATTATTCCACTTGCATCATATTTGTGCAAGTAGAAGTACAACTCAACTATTAAAAAAATAATTTTCTATTTTTCTTATATTTTCATTAAAAAAAATTAAAATAATTAAATTAAAAATCCATAAAGTACCCTATGCAAATAGGGTACCCTACACAAGTAGTAGGGTATGCTACAAGTAGTTACCACGTGGTGTTCTTATATAGATCCTGTGACCCACCAACCCCATAGTTGCCAAAATTAGTATCCACTATCATCAACTCACAAACAAAAGAATATACTAGCAAAAAGCAACAATATTCCCTTAATATTTTGTGTTGATTCCAAAAAAAAAGTTCATCCATATTCCATTCACCATGAGAATAATATTCTAATAGTGAATGACATATTTTGACAAGAGGAATATTTTTGTTGGCCAATAAAATGCTCTGTACTAATGCAAAATTGGCACTATCAATCTAACTCCCATTAACTAGCCCATCTCCTATGAATTTTTTGATTTCATAGTCTAACTTTGAAGGCTCATAACTCAACAAGGAAAATCGATCATAGACATCTATTGTGCAGCTAATGTATCATATGTAGCTACATCCCGAGCACTCTCACCATCATAAATAAAAACAACATTGCAATATTGACAAAAGTGTTCTAGAATTCTAGGCCTAGAAGACTCACCCACATTAGGCTCTACTAGATGCTTCACACATTATATAAAACTCTAATTTCAAGTGAGATAATCTATAACATTCTATCCCTTCACTGAAGTAAAAATTTCCTAAGTTTTCACTGTGTGAGTAAATAAACTATGTAACAAGCTATTGCAATAAAAAAATTTATTTCCTTTATTGAGAATATATGAACAAAGATGCCATAACAATATACAATTTAAGGATTCCATTTCACTACAAAAATTTCAAAAGTTACAATAATATAAGAATGTACACAGTTACATACATAAAACAACTAAGATTTGAAACAAATAGTTATAGATTGTTTAGGATCCTCCTTTCAAATCTTTGGTTTGTTATTGCTAGTTGAGGAGGAGAAGCATCATTCAAGCACTTTTCTACCAACCATGACTCATATGCAGT
The DNA here is from genome assembly GCA_007258455.2 of Sequoia sempervirens. NCBI lineage: Eukaryota > Viridiplantae > Streptophyta > Pinopsida > Cupressales > Cupressaceae > Sequoia > Sequoia sempervirens. Next base: position 106,030 of record VDFB02383291.1, on the reverse strand, counting down.
TTCCCACACATCTATCATTCAATAAATGGCCCTACCCTTTGATGAAGAGATTGGTAGAGTAACCACATAATGAAAACCAACTGAGCTTAGTGTTGTGTCCTACATGACTAGAACTTGTAAACCCACAATATAGGAGTAACATGCAATAACTAGATCACCTTGAATTTGTTATAAATATGACCTAGTTTGGTGGTGTTTTCATTAATGTTGTCATTGATGTCAACATAGTTTAGTATGTTGTAGATTGTACATGTATAGTTGAGATTCTTTTGAGATGTTGTGAGTACATGAAGCTATCTTCTTGATGTTATAGATGTGCTGAAATGATGAGTTTCCAAGTGCTTTTGAGAAAATTAATAAAGAACAGAAGTCAGAGTTATGAGTGTGTTTAGAATGTGCTCCATTATGTGCTCTGTGTTTCTCTTGTGTTGATTCTATACTTTTTTGGATTTGAAGGTTTGCTAATGGTGATCTAGTGGTGATATCTCCTAAGTTGTAGTTTCTCGTTTGATGGGATGTGAAAGTTATGTTCACCGGTATGTGAACTGTTTTGGCATAATTGGTCTTCTATGGACTAGGAGAAATGTTTCTACTCCACAGTCCTCCATTGTTCTATTTCAAATCTTGTGGGTCTGGAATATGTCTTATATTGGTGTTCTCTTGACTCTGGCAAAGATGTGTGTGGTTTGGTGATCTAGAAGTCATGTTTCTAAGTTATTGTATGTGTATGCACAATCCAGATGGATTGATGGAACGAATTTGGTTTTCAAAGATCATTGCACTTGTTGCAGATGTATCTAAAGGAATCTGAGATGTGTTCTTGTGCATAATGAAGTGTTTTGCATAATCCATGTCGCATGTACATCAATGTTCATTTGTATTTTCATTAGGTTTGGTGAACCTGGTGTTTACACTTCATTCAAAGAATTAATTTTAAACAAAGAAGCATGTGGTTGATTTGAGACATTATTTTTGGGCTTGGTTAAGTATTTTTATTGGTCCACTCTCATTCTTTTCCACCACAGGAACATTGAGTTGCTGACCTAATTTGAATTTATGAAATGAATTTTATGCAGCTGACATTGGAGAAAGTTTCTAAGGTTGAAGATGGTATAAATTCAAGTCAAAATGTGAAGAATTTGATAGAGATGAAAGTGATGAAGTAAGCCACAAATCAAAAAGCAGAAGTGTGTGAAAGTGAGTTGAGGTAGCAATACTTCATTGTGTTAGATTCCTGAAGGAAGTGAGCTAAAGGTTTCTACAATATTTTAATCAAGGTTGCAGATGTGTGTTAATTGTTGTATTGGATCTTTTGTTCTCTTTTGTATCTATAGGAAGTGAGCTTCTTTGTTGTACAGTGAGTCCTTTCTATAGGTAGTGAGCCCTTGGCAGTGACCCTCTATATTTGGTTTTATAATCTCTTTATATTTTGAGTTAATCCTCACCATGGTTTTTCCCTTATTAGGTTTTCCATGTAAAAATTTGGTGTTCATTGTGTTGATTTTACTTTCCATTATCTGCATTTCATGTTCATACTTAATAACAAAATAGTGTGGTTCTAGGATTGATAAGTGTTGAAGTTTTAAATTTGAATTTTTGTGACAACTGATTCACCCCCCCTCCCAATTTTCATGTGCCTTTTAGAAATTGGTATCAAAGATTTGGTTCCTTGGTGTAGAGCTTAACCGCTTAAGGAAGTTCTGATGGCACATAAGTCAATGATCCCTATGTTTGATGGATTTTATTAGAGTGATTGGAAAGTGTAGATGATAGGATATATTGTTTCTCTTGGTTACAAGACCTAAAAGGCTATTAAGACAAAGTGTGTTGCTCTAGCGAGTTGTCCTTCTACTGCAAATGAGGTTTATACTTATGAAGAGAATGAGAAAGTGAGGTATGCTATTTACAGTGCTTTATCTAAACCTAAGCAAACTAAGGTTCTTTATTTAGACATTGCTAATGAAGTTTGGAAGAAGTTGGAAGAACTATATGAAGGAAATGAAAGAGTAAAGTTGATAAAGAAGTTAGCGCCAAAGCACAGATATGAGAATTTGAAAATGGAAGAAGGTGAAGAGTTTACAAGCTATTTCCAAAGGGTTGAGATGAAAAAAAATGAAGTTAAGAATCAAGGGGGAAATTTGATCAATGAAGATATTATTGAGAAGATCCTAATCACCCTACTAGATTGCTACAGTGATAAGATCTCAGTTATTGAAGAGATGTATGATTCTAAGAAGTATACTAAAGAAAAATTATTCAACACCTTGTAAGCATTTGAGATGAGAAATTTCAAGAAAGAATACAATAAAGAAGAAAAGATAAAACCAAAATTTAAGGAAATGAAGATTGAATATGATTAAGAGAGTGATGGTTTTGATGAGTTGGAAGAAAATTTCACCAAAAAGTTGAATAAAGATACTAGAAAGTATAAAGGTATGTTTCCATTTAAATGTTTTAGTTGTGGTAATATTGGTCATTATGCTTTAAGATGTTTGAATAGAGTTGTACATAAGAAAAAAAGTATTATAGAGATAAGGATAGAAAGGATAAGAAATACAAGAAGTTGTATTATGTTAAAGAAGAAGTCTAAATCTCTGATGATGAATATGATTCTTAGGGTGATGATAGTGAATGCTTAATTTTAGCTTTGGAGAATAAATTTATGTCTACTAACCCTAGAAAATGTGCAAGGAAGAATTCTTTGAAGAAAAAAAAGAATAAGATGGAAGGTACTTTGGTCACTATCTTTCATGCAAGACAGGATGAAGATTATTGGGTGATTGGTAGTGGATTTTCTAATCACATGACTAGAGATAAAAGTAAGTTCACTAAACTTGAAAAGTATGATGGTGGTTTGGTCATGTTTGGTGATGATTCAAGAGCTAATATTTGTGGGAAAAGTACAATTATTTTTGATGGATTACACACCATTGATGATGTATATTATGTAAAAGGTTTGAGGCATAACCTTTTGAGTGTTGGACAGATGTGTATCAATGGTTTTAAACTTGTGTTTCAAAATAGTACCTATGAAATTAGAAAAGGGTCTAGAGATATGGTTGTTGTTGGAAGGAGAACTCATGGAAAGATCTATCAGCTTAAGTGAGTTGATGGTCAATGCCTTGTATCTCAAGTCAGTAAAATTTGGTTATGGCACCAGAGAATGGGACATGAAAACTTTGATAATTTGGTCAGAATAAATTCAAGAGATGTTGTCTGAGTTCAGCCTAGAATCACAAAGCCCACTAATACTTTTTGCAAAAAAAAATTAGTTAGGGTAACAAACTAGATGTATCTTTAAGGGAAAAGAGCAATCTATTACTGAAATGTTGGAATTAATTCATACTGACCTCTATGGTCTGACTAGAACAAGAATCTTGATGGTGACATGTATTTTATGCTCCTTATTGATGATTATTCTTATATGACATGGGTTTCTTTTCTTAGAGAGAAGACTCAAGCTCTAGATAGGTTTAAAGTGTTCAAAGAAAGAGTGGAAAATGAAATCAATTTGAAAATAAAATGTTTGAAATTTGATAGAGGTGGAGAATTCACTTCTAGTGAGTTTAATACATTATGTGAACAACATGGCATAAAGATATAGTTTTCTTCTTTGAGAACCCCTCAGCAGAATGGGGTAGTTGAGAGGAAAAACTAGATGGTATAGGAAGCTACAAGAACCATGATGAAAGGATCAAATGTACTAGATGTGTAATGGAGAGAGGCAATACACATTGTTGTTTATGTTCTTAATAGATTTCATGTTAGAGGTAACATCTCAAAGACTCCTTTTGAGTTATGGACTGGTAAAACTCCTACTATGAAGTACTTTAAGATATTTGGAAGCATATATTACATTAAAAGAGATGATGAAAATCTTGGGAAGCTTGATGCTAGATGTGATGAAGGAAATTTTCTTGGATTCTCTACAACTAGAAAAGAATATAGATGCTTCAATAAAATATTAAGGAACATTGTTGAATTTTCTAATGTGAAAGTTGATGAAGACATGCACGGACCTATTGAGATAAGTGAATTTGAACCTAGCGATCCTATCTATGGACAAGTACCTGAAGAGAATAAGGAGAAGGAAGAAGAAGAAGAAGAATAGGCTGAAGAAGAAGAAGAAAATGAACCAAAATTTATTGTTAAGAATCCTAAGTATGTGCAGAAGACTCATCCAGAGGAATAGATAATTGGACATAAGAGTGAAGGTATGAAGAAAAGAAGTAAAGTAGTAGCTGAGGTAAATTTATGTTTACTCTCTAAAATTGAACCTAAGTCTGTGAGTGAAGCATGTGAAGATGAGAGTTGGATGAAACCAATCAAAGAAGAGTTGCAACAAATATAAAAGAATTAGACATGGGAATTAGTTCCTAGACCTGTGAATAAGAATGTAATTGGTTCAAAATGGGTGTTCTAGAATAAGATGAAAGAAAAAGGTGAAGTTATAAAAAATAAGGAAAAACTTGTATGCCAGGGATACTCACAAGTTGAAGGCATAGAATTTGAAGAAACATTCACCCTAGTGGCTAGAATGGAAGCTATTAGAATGTGTTGGTGTAATTAAAAGTGTTGTACCTTGTCCTAGGTCATTATTACACCTTAGTTAAGTTTACTTAGTGACCACATAGGAGGTTGTTGGAGATTTTCCACTTTTGGTGGACTTGACATGTCATTACTTTATCACTTCCACCTTTTGTGGACATATCATGTGATTATCTCTCCACCTTTTGTGGTGATTATCACATTATCACTTTTCCAGTTTAGGTGGAGTGAGAGCTTTTCATAGTTGTCTCATGTCATAAGATTACAACACTTGTCATAATCTTATGCCCTTCTATGTTCTCACCTTGGATATATAACCAAGGGGTCTCCTATGTACATTTGGACATTGATGAGCCCAAAATGTGCTCATAGTATGGATATTATGATGAACTTTTAATACCTTTACTTTTGTTATTTGTGGTTGTTTAAACTCTTTTGAAACCTTTTATGGGGATATCCTGTAGCAAAATATTTTCATATTTCTATAGCCTTTTGTGTTGTCTTGAATACATTTATTACCCCGTTGACTCCCTAAATGACTGGTATATTTCATATAGTTTTTGAATGATGAAATAGATTTAAATATGTGATTAATGAATGGATATTGTGTATGTGCCATGTGCCTTTTCTTTTGCATCTATTACCTTGTGTCTCACAGGTTGTTGAAGAAAGTATGATCGAGTCAAGTGTAGCCGATCTCGGCCTTGCAGTAAAGTCTATTTCCTGCACGACTTCGAGGAAACTCTGGCAAAGACTCTTTGACCGAAACCGCTGGGAAATATTTTTAATGATTGTCAATCTGGAAAGAGTGGAGCGCTAGATTCTCTCTGGATCGGGTTGAATAGATAAATTAATTTATGAAGTTTGTTCCTTGATTCTGGGATATAATTTACCTCCATGTCTTTCTTTGATAGGGTTAGTTAGTTAGTTGTTCTCCTGATTTTAAATAAAGTACTTCTCCTACGCGAGTGAGGAAGGAGATGATAGTTAGAAGTAAGATAGAAGCTTAGTGATAAAGAGATAGCAAATATTACGTAAGAGTCAGTATGATAATGAAAAGTAGAATCTGTATGATAAGAGACAGAGTTTGTTGTTAGTTTCCATATCAACAAAGCAATGTATACCATTCTGTTTTCATGAATAAAGTTTGTTGAAGTTCTGAGTTCAGCACTTGTGTAATCAGTAGATGCTTGCTAAGGGGGCCCACTTAGTAAGTATCTGTAGCTAGTTAGTTAGTTGTTATTTTCTTTTGATCATCAGTTAGCTTTCATCTTTGAAGTTTTCATACAAACTCAGTCTTGTATTGCTCATGCAGCATCGGGAGTCCATCCCTGTGCTTGTTTCTGCAACATAAGGCCAGTTCATAGTTTGTGTTTCATTCGTAGTTGTTATGGTTTCTATTTTAGTTAAATCATGGTTGAGTTAGAAGAACTTTGCATTACCTTCTTGTAGCATAGATAGAATTCCTTCCAAGTATTTATTTATGTTAAGTTGTGACCGAAACTAAGTTCTTAGTGCATATATTGTGTTGCGCCATTCAAAGTATACGTTCCCTGGTTTGACAAGTAAATGAATGTCCATAAAGAGATACTAGTCACCTGCTGGAATGTCCAATTCCCAGGAAAGCTTTTACAGTGATTTTCATATCTTTTTGTGGGCTCAACCATTTTTGGCGCTGTTGTCGACGACTGCATCAAGCTAAGAATTTGTTAGAAGTCATTTTTAGCATTAGTTTAGTTTGTTAAAAAATTTCAAAATCTTTCAAACCACTATTCATTGTATTGCATGCATAGAAGAAGAAGAGACACATTGGGAAGGTTCCTCCTTGAAAACCTATTTGTTGAACTACCATTTAACCCAGCTGACAAAGAACCTAAGGAAAATCCATTTGCTTTGTTATTCCAACAAGAAAATATGGCAAATAATCCACCTAATCCACCTCCTACTTTTGAGTTTCCCATTATTCCCCAGTGAGATACTGACAATCTTAAAAAGATCCCTTGTTCATTGCTTCCCAAGTTCTATGGCCTAGTAACAAAGGACCCAAAAACTTTTATGTTTGAGTTTGATGTCCTCTGTCGCAGTTATGACTACAATTTAGATACCCACAAACTGAAGTTGTTCCCTTCCACCTTAAAGGAGGGAGCTCTCAGATGGTTCATGAGTTTGGGAAGAGGTGTTGTTGATAGTTGGGCAGCCATGCAAACAAAATTCCTTGAGAAATATAAGGAATATTGTAAGAGTGCTAGTAAAGGTGATGACATATTCAAAATTCAGCAGAAGGAGGATGAAAGTCTGGAAGATTACATCTCAAGATTCTTGTTTTCCCTAAAGAGGAACTCAAACAAAACTCTTAATGAAGACTCTCAAAAACTACTCTTTCTAAGGGGAATCAGTGATGCCTGTATAGATGCCCTGGACCTGATGGGAGGAGGTGATATAACCTAACTGCGTTGGGATGATATAAAGAAAATATGTCTTAACTACTCTCGAGCAATAGTTAAGAAAGGTTGAGGTCATCATGCTACAGTGGGGAAGTCCTCTTCCAGTAGATTTTCCTAGATGGAGATAAAAAATTTTCTATCTAATTTCAAGCAGGATATCATTAATAATATGGCTACACAACTAGACACTATGCAAGCTCGAAAGAAATATGAGGAAGCCGAGGTAGTTTTGGCCCAGTTCTATCCATACTGTAGACAGAAGAAACGTGACTATAGATGCAAGATGGTGGCTAATATGGAAGCTAAACAATTACCTACTGATTTTAATCCAATAGAAGGTGATGATGTTCAAGTGTTCTTTGTTACACAAAGGAGACCATGGGTTCAAAGACAAGGTATGCCTCAAGATCCTTTGACTTTTGGTAATCCTTATTCTGGCTATAATAACCAATGGCAACCTACATATGGACCACCACCACCTTGGAATACATCTCAACCAAGTTGGCCTAATTATCAGACCTCACAATGGAAATCTCCTCAAGGAGGTTGGCAGCAGCCACAAGGATAATGGACCCCATCCCCAGGTAATTGGCAGCAGAATCCTCAATGGAGAGGTCCTCAACAATGGCAAAACCAGTCACCTGGGTTCTTATAGCTTCCACAACCACAACCACAGGCCCTCATGCCACCTCCTGCAGCAACTACCACAAATACTAGCCCTCCAAAACAACCGCTTATGCCTGCCCAACCATTGCCAAATCCCAATAATAAGCAACAGCAGTAGCCACATCAGCCTATGTATCTTGCTGAAGCCAACCAATATCAAGCTTATTCTTTAAACATTAATGATATCCATTTGAGGTTTGGAACCACTCTACCTGCTCCACAACCATCGCTAATTACTTAAATACTAGATTCTCCCCTTGAAGAATCTACTGTACCTGTTGTTCCTACTAAGCATATGCCTATAATTGATACGGTTTCTAAGAAGCCTATTTTGCAAAGTCAAGACAAACCACCTTTTCCTCAGAGGTTGCAAAGTATTACATTTAAATCCATGGAAGAACCCACTTTTGACATTTTGGATCAGCTCAAGAATGTACAAATTCAAGTCCCTTTATTTCAGGGTATTAAAGATATTCCCATTTTTGGAAAAGCTATTAAAGAGGTCTGTTTGAAGAATTCTAGACGGAATAAAAATGATCCCCAAACAATTCATGTCTTCGGGAAATTGGCTGATATAATATTGGAAATGTAGTCATCCTAAAGTATATTGACCTTGGAAGTCCTATAGTGCAAATACATATAAATGGCCAAATTATAAAAAATATTTTGATTGACTTAGGTGCTACCATTAATGTCATAACAAAGTATACTATGTACTCCTTGAACATTTTAAATATTAGGTCTTCACCTACAGTTTTGTAGCTTGCAGATAGCTCCATAGTTAAACCTGATGGAATGGTGGAAGATGTAATTGTCACTCTTGAATCTTGGGAGTATCCAGCTAATTTCACAATATTATCAGTTAAGGCAACTTTAGGAGAGTATCAAGTTATTCTTGGTAGACCATGTTTAGTCACTGCTGATGCTTTTATAGGATGTCGTTCTGGAGATATGACCATTTCTGATGGACAGTCCACAAAAAAATAGTTTTGTATCCACCTGCTAGACCTCAACCAGATTTGTCCCAACCTGTTTGGCCAGATGTGGGGGAAGAAACTGAAGAAGTCAATTCATTGGTTCAATTAATGATGCTTCAAAATGATCCATTCTCACAAATTTAGAATGAGGATGCCTTTCTTTTTTAAATTCTATAGTTTAACTCTGATACAGGTAGTTCATCTGATCCAAATAGTAGCCATCTACACTGTTTCCTGCAACAACTAAATTCTAAGAGTTCGCTGCCTAAACTTCCTACAATATTTTATAACTTTCTTCCACAAGAGGTACAAACATCACATGTAGATTCTATGAGTAATCTCACTAAGCAGATAGAATTGTCTCCAGGTCACTATTTGAATATCAATAGCAAGCTGTCACAATCTCAATAGGCTGTCTTATTAAAAATGCTACAAGATCAGCATAAAGCTTTTGCATGGGAATATGGGGATATGCAAGGAATAGATCATCGAATTTGTACTCACAGGATCTATATCAAAGAAGATTGTTTACCAGTTAGGCAGCCTCAAAGAAGAGTAAATCCAACACTTAGAGAAATAGTTAAAAATAAGCTTCAAAAGTTGCTTGATGCTAGTTTTATTTACCCAATCTCTGATAGTCAGTGGTTTTCTCCATTAGTTATTGTCCCTAAGAAAGGTGGAAAATAGAGAGTGTGTGTAGATTACAGAGAGTTGAACACTTCCACTAAAAAAGATCACTTTCCACTACCGTTTGTAGACCAAGTACTAGACTCACTATCTGGCAAAAGATATTTTTCCTTTTTGGATGGTTACAGTGGGTACAATTAGATAAAAATTGCCCCTAAAGATCAAGATAAGACCACTTTTACCTGTCCATGGGGAACATTTGCTTACTTGGTCTTGCCTTTTGGTCTATGCAATGCGCTAGCAACATTTTAGAGAGCAGTAATTAGTATCTTTGTTGATATATCTCATCACTATATGGAGATTTATATGGATGATTTCACTACCTATGGAGTCACATTTGAAGAAGAATTGGTGAATTTAGAAAAAGTACTGAAAAGGTGTAGAGAGCAAAATTTGTCTCTAAATAGTGAAAAATGTTTTCTAATGATGGAAGAAGGTATTGTTCTAGGCCATCATATTTCCAAGAATGGAATTCAGGTTAAACCTACTAAAATTGAAGTTATTCTGAATTTACAAACTCCTGCAAAACAAAAAGGATGTCAGAAGCTTCCTTGGCCATGCAGGGTATTATAGAAGGTTTATAAAAGATTTCAGTAAAGTTGTTAGTCCACTTTATGCCTTATTAACTAAGGATTCTCAATTTGAGTGGACAGAGGCCTATGAAAAATCCTTCCTACAACTAAAGGACTTGCTTACTAAAGCCCCTATTCTTCAAGGTCCAAAATGGAATTTTCCTTTTCACATACATGTTGATGCCTTTGATTTTGGTATAGGGGCAGTCTTAAGTTAAAAAGAAAATTCAATATAACATGTTATCTATTTTATCAACAAAAACCTTCAATGTCCTTAGCTAAACTATACTGTTACAGAAAAGGAATTGCTCGCAGTAGTGTATTCTTTGAATAAATTTAAGCATTATGTCATAGGTTATTAGATATTCATCCATACTGACCATGCAGCAATCAGGTATCTGATAAACAAACCTACCATCTCTGGTAGATTGGCAAGATGGCTCCTATTGTTACAAAAATTTGACATTACAATCATTGATAAACCAGGAAGAGCTAATGTTGTGGCTAACTTTTTATCAATACTTCAATCAACTGCACCTACTAGACACGAGGTCATTGATGACAGGTTCTTAGATGAACATTTGTTTTCCATTGTTTCACATACTCCATGGTATGCAAACATTGCCAATTATCTAGTAGCAACCAAAATACTAGCTCACTTTTCTCCAAAATAAAAGAAATTGTTAATAGAGAAAAGTTTTAACTTTTCATGGATTAAAAATTGTCTGTTTTATACTAGACCTAATCAAGTGATGCGAAGATGTGTAAGAGAAGATGAGACTTATGATATCTTGCATGCTTGCCATGATGAACTATGTGGGGGACATTTTGCAGCAAAGAGAACATCAATAAAGGTTCTTACAATAGGGTACTACTGGCCAATGTTACACAAGGATGCTGTGGCCTATACAAAGAAATGTGATAGATGCCAACGTATGGGAAGACCAACCAAGTTAGCTAAAATACCACTATATCCATAGGTAATAGTCACCCCTTTTGATAAGTGGGGAATGGATTTTGTGGGACCAATTGATCCACCATCAAATGGCAAGTCATACATTCTAGGTTGCACGGATTATGTAACAAAATGGGTTGAGGTAAAAGCTATGACTCATGCTCGAGATAATAAGGTTGCTGAATTTCTGTATGAAAAATTTTTCACTAGATTTGGAGTTCCCAGAGAGCTTGTAACTGATCAAGGCGCCCAGTTCACATCCAATTTGATCACTACACTAATGAATGACTATAAAATCAAACATAAGAAGTCCAACCCCTATCACCCTCAAGCCAATGGTCAGGCTAAGGTTACAAATAGGGAAATTGAGGTGATCCTAACAAAGGCAGTGCAACTCCATAGAAAAAATTGGAGCAGCAGACTTCCTGATGCAGTCTAGGCCTACAAAACTACATGCAAGACAACAACTGGGTTTACACCCTTTGAGCTGCTTTATGGGAAAATAGCCATGTTTCCCATAGAATTTGAGCACAAAACTTTGAGGACAGCTCTTAAAATCAATATCAAAATATCTGACGCACAGAAGGAACATGTCCTACAGCTAAATACTTTGGATGAAATGAGAAAAGCTGCCCTGTAGCATACAGAAGCGGTCCAACAGCAAAGGAAGAAATGGCATGATCAACACATCAAAACCAAAAAAATTTCTGTTGGTGATTGGGTTTTGTTATATGATTCCAGATATGAAGAAAGCCAAGTTAAGCTCACAACACGCTAGCTTGGTCCCTACGAAATTGTGAATGTGTTCGATAATGGAGCTATACAGATGGCGACAATTGATCCAGTCTATTTAAAATTGCTAATTAATGGCCACCGACTTCATTTGTACTATAAACCAGTCTCAAAAGAAAAATTCATACAGCAGTTCATTTAGGATCCTCCCACTACTCTTCCTATAGCCGAAGGCTGTAGCCTTTCTCCTACAGCTTCACCCTAATTTTGAAAAGCATGCTCATAATAAAGGTTTTCTTTTTAAGGAAACCCTTTTTTCTCCATTTACACTTTCCCCACATCTCACTTCTTTATTTTCCATCCATCCATCCCATCCATCCATTCCATCCATTCATCTCATCTATCCACGTCACCCATCCACCTCATCCATCCACATCACCCTTAATTATGATATCATTCCCAACTATCAACTCATAAAGATGTCATCATCTTTCTTCACACGTACACGCAATTATCAAAGGTACGCCATATCTTTTGTTATCGCATATTTGATTTATTTTATTCTATTCATTTACTGCTATGCCCGTACTAGTCATTATTACTCGATCTCCACCTATTCTTTAGTACATGTGAGGACACATGTCATACTCTAAGTAGGGGGCAGGGTAATTCATCTTTTAAAACCTGTCTTTTTGTTGCTGCCACAATTGCACAAATAACCTTTCTTTATTATTTTTTTGGTACTTTCCAAATGTGATCGCATGTCCTTTTCATTGCATATTTTTCTTGTAAATTACAATCAAAACAACTTGTTCAAAATGTTCATTTTTGGAAATGAGAGAAATGTGACGGCATGATAGAAGAAAAAAAACCAAAACAGAAAGGGAAATAGAGAGGAGTTTTTTTGAATTTTTAGCAAGGAGTTGAGTTCAGACAGGGGAAAACTGTGAACATGGGTAGTCAGCTAGTGTGACATGAGCCTATGGCTCATGAATTATTATTGCAAAATCCTCAAACAGTCCATGCATTCAGCCTCTGTGGATGGTTAAACTAATTCTTAAGTTTAAATGCTTTTGATGAGGAGGTTGCTAGGAAATTTTTGAGAACCCATTCTAAAGGGGAGGCTACTGTATTGAGTCTAACGGTTGTTGCAACTAAAGACAGAATTGCTGAAGTAACTGGGCTTCTAATCATTGGAGAAAATTTTTCTTCAGATGCTGCCTCTGCAAGGGCTAAATTTTTAATACCCACTGATGGACCTTTGGAAGTCTCCAAGCAAGGATGCAAGCAGGTATTGTTACCTCCTCCTTATTCAGAATACGCTGCTTACATAATCATGTATTTAACCTGTGAAGGTCATTTCTCCTACCTGCATTCTTATCATTTCAAATTATTAAGTCATATGAGGCATGGGTTAGTTGTAAATGTTTTGAATTTCCTGTTAAAATTTCTGGAACAAAGTGCCCACAGAACACCATAAGGGAAAGATAATTCTATTGCTCACCATGGCCTTATTAAATTATCAATTGAACGCTCTTTGAGAGATGTCTCACTTCTTTCTTGGCAACAATTCATTGCCCAAAAGAGCTTGCAAATTCCACAACCCCCTAGGGTACTTACCCCACGGCTTCAGAAAAAGAAAAAAGAAATTACGTCTACCAGATGAAGAAAAGGGAAAGGGTCATCTACTCCTGTGGCACCTGGTCCTGTAGCTCCCCCACCGGAATCCTCTACTTGGGTACAAATTAGGTCTGCCAATAGGAGAGAGAAGGGAAAAACAAAGGCAGGAGAGTCATCTGGGGTGGAACAAACCCCAGAGTCTGACCCTCATTCTTAGAAAAGGCAATGCTCTTCTCCTGCAGCACCTTCCCCTGCAATCGTCTCTCCTAAAACAACACATGTTGCTATCACCAGTTCACCATCATCCTTTGGTAGGGCAGAACCCTCTAGGCAGACCAGAAAGAGGAAGGCTACCATAACACATCCTGTAGCCGCACCAGTGCCAAGAAGAGTTTCCACAAGGAAACAATGTAAGACCTCCCTTGTTTCACCTCAACTAGAGGTTATTGTAATTTCAAAAGAGTCCGTAGAGTCTGAATTTGATGTTTCTCAGAATGTGTCCGAGAATGTTGCATAGAGTTCATTCATTCCTGAAGAGGAAAAAGTTGAGACAAAGGAAATGAAGCATAATGAAAAAGGGTTACCAAGTCTTGATGACTTGGATACCACTGCTATGTAGTTTTCAGAGGAAGCACAGTCTTCTCCACCGCAGCAACAAGAATTCATCCTGTAGCAAGAGCAGGAATAGACTGAACAATTGGATGTGGTTAGTGAAACTAAATTTCACCCTGTAACTTGTAAAGGCATTTTTGTTTATAAGAAGACGTTTTTGATTAAGTTTCTAGAATATTTCAAAGCTAACTGGGAACCAGTTACATTGCAAACCCTGACTTTCTGGCACCTAGCCCAGACTAACATGCAACAAAGTCTATGGGAGGTAGAAAGGAAGAAACTGAAAAATTAAATTGAAAGTCAGAAACAAAAAATTTTTTAGTTAAAAGAAAAAATGGATGAAATGTTAAAAGTAACTAGTTAGATTATGGAATGCAGACCGCCACCCAGAGTTTATGCTCTATTCCTTAAGGAACAATTCATATGGTTCCAACCAATGAGAATTTCTAGAAATCAAGATCCTATACTTCACACTGCTAAAGAATTTTACGACGCATACCAGGCAGCCCCTAATTGGTTAAGAAATTCTCTGTGTGAATTTTATTTACATGGCTTTTTAATTCCATTTGAAACAAAATGAAATCCTCTTCTGTATATTGGTGATATCCATTTGAGATCATTTATGTCATGGGAAGCAAATGAAGCAAATTATGGTAGGCAATGGGAAACATATGAGGAAGCCAAAAGGAATGAGCCTGTTCCATTATGCTCTCAAAGTTCAAACCCCCATGCAATGTTGAAAACTTGGTTTACTCTGACATATAGCATTAATAATAATACAGCCAGAGAGAAAATATTTGATCTCAAGAAATAGGTATATGATGAATTTCAGGAACAGTCATATTTATTTTGGAGACTGGCATACACCAGAAGTGAGAAAAGGTGGGAAAGGTTAACTGTTGGGCTAAGAAGGTCTGAACCTCACAGTCCCCTAAATTTCATAGCAGCTCTTAAACGATCAAGCAGATATATACAGTTGGGACTTCAAAAGAGATTTGAACTATGGTTGCTATTGACATTCAGACCCCCTGTGTTAATGTGGCCCCTTTATCCTTACCAGGCTACAAATCTTAATGATGATTCAGAAGCTCTTAGGTATGAAAGGTGGCAGACTTTCAGAGGATTTTATTACAGGTTTGGAACTCCATTTTAGAGTCATGTCGCAACCACTGATTTCAAAGAAACTACTAGGAAAGTTAATGCTGGAGGACCAGCATTGGGCTAAGTAGGGGGTAGAATGATGAGCCCAAAATGTGCTCATAGTTTGGATATTATGATGAAATTTTAATACCTTTACTTTTGTTATTCGTGCTTGTTTAACATCTTTTGAAACCTTTTATGGGGATATCCTGTAGCAAAATATTTTTCGTATTTCTGCAACCTATTTTATTGTCTTGACTACATTTATTACCCTGTTGACTCCCTAAATGACTGGTATATCGCATATAGTTTTTGAATGATGAAATATATTTAAATATGTGAATAATGAACGGGTAATGTGTATGTTACATGTGCCTTTTCTTTCGCATCTGTTACCTTGTGTCTCACAGGTTGTTGAAGAAAGTATGATCGAGTTAAGCACAACCAATCTCGGCCTTGCAGTAAAGTCTATTTCCTACATGACTTCAAGGAAGCTCTAGCGAAGACTCTTTGACCGAAACCGTGGAGAAAGATTTTTAATGATAGTAAATCTAGAAAGAGTGGAGCGCTATATTCTCTCCAGATCAGGTTGAACAGATAAATTCATTTATGAAGTTTGTTCCTTGATTATGGGATACACTTTACTTCCACATCTTTCTTTGATAGGGTTAGTTAGTTAGTTTTTCTCCTAATTTTAAATAATGTACTCCTACTGCACGAGTGAGGAATGAGATGATAGTTAGAAGTAAGATAGAAGCTTAATGATAGAGAGATAGCAGATATCATGTAAGAGTCGGTATGATAATGAAAAGCAGAATCTGTATGATAAGAGACATAGTTTGTTGTTAGTTTCTATATCAACAAAGCAATGTATACCATTCTGTTTTCATGAATAAAGTTTGATGAAGTTCTGAGTTCAGCACTCGTGTAATCAGTAGATGCTTGTAGGGGGCCCACTTAGTAAGTATCTGTAGCTAGTTAATTAGCTATTATTTTATGTTGATCATCAGTTAGCTTTCATCTTTGAAGTTTTCATATAAACTCTATCTTGTATTGCTCCTACAGCATCGGGAGTCCATCCTTATGCCTATTCCTATAGCATAAGGCCAGTTCATAGTTTGTGTTTCAGTCGTAGTTGTTATAGTTTCTATTTTAGTTAAATCATGGTTGAGTTGGAATAACTTTGCATTACCTTCCTATAGTGTAGATAGAATTCCTTCCAAGTATTTATTTCTGTTAATTTGTGACCGAAACTAAGTTCTTAGTGCATATATTGTGCTGTGCCATTCAAAGTATACGTTCCCTAGTTTGACAAGTAAATGAACGTCCATAAATAGATATTAGTCACATGCTGGAATGTCCAATTCCCAGGAAAGGTTTTATTGTGATTTTCATATCCTTTTGTGGGCGCGACCAGACATCATATTTGCATTCATTGATAAGAATATAGTTTATTCTTGTCATATTGCTTCTATCTCTCTTATGCTTGTGCTTTCTATTAGGCCTTTAGATCTTGGGTGGCTACCTTCATAGCCAATTATTATAGAATGTTTTTGGCATTTTCTACCCACAAGGATTTCAAAGTGTATCAGATGGATTTCAAGTTAGCATTTTTGAATGATGAATTAGAAGAAATATACATGGAAAAACCCAAAGGATTTTAGTTATCTGACAAACTAGACATGGTTTGTAAGTTGAAGAAGGCATTGTATGGACTGAAGTAAGCTCCTAGAGCTTGGCATGGAAGATTGGATAGATACCTAACAAAGCAAGGATTCGACAAAGGCTCAACTAATAGCAATCTCTACTTCAAAGCGCAAGGTAACAAAATTTTGATAGTAGTTGTATATTTTGATGATATCATATTTGGTGGAAATGAAGGAATGTGTAGGAGATTTTTTTAAGAAATGCAAAAAGAATTTGAAATTTCCATGATTGTGAGCTGAATTTCTTTCTTGGTCTTCAAGTAAATCAAACTAATAAAGGGATATTCATTTCACAATCTAAGTATGTAAAAGAGTTGTTGAAGAATTTTGGAATGGATGATTCCAAATTAGTTAGTAATCCTATGATAATCAAATGTAAGCTGAGTAAAGATGATGAATCTGCTAAAATTGATCAGAGCAAATATAGATCTATGATTGGTGGATTGTTGTATCTTACTGCTACCAGACTAGATATTATGCATGTAGTACATTTAGTTGGCATATTTCAAGAAGATCCTATATAGGCACATGTTACAGCTATAAAGAGGATATTTAGATATCTTAAACATACACCAATTATGGCTTATGGTATCTAAAGGGTGTTGATTTCACCTTGAGTGCCTATACCAATGTAGATTGGGTTGGTTGTTTGGATGACCAGAAGAGTACCAGTGGAGGTCCTTTCTTTCTTGGTGGTAGATTGGTTTCTTGGTTGAGTAACAAAAAATACTCGATTTCTTTATCCCCTACAGTGGTTGAATATATTGTTACAACATCCTATTGTACACAAGTTTTGTGGATGAAGAAAACTCTGAAAGACATTGGAGTAATATGTGATGAGCCTATTCCTACTTTCTATGACAACAAAATTTCTATAAACTTTTCAAATAATCTGATTATTCATTCAAAAACAAAACGAATATCTATCAAATATCATTTTTTGAGAGAAAAGGTGTTGGAGAATAAAGTCAAATTGGAGTATGTGAAAACAAAGGAAAAAATTGTAGATACACTTACTAAGGCTCTCCTGAAGGATACTTTTGAGCATCTTAGGGAGAAGTTTGGGGTCATTGGCCCTCCAAAATAAGCACACATGAAGGTGTATTAGTCAAGTCAATTCACAAATTTCTCATTTATTTGGACTAATGAATGGGTCTACTCTGTAGGGGGAGTAGAAAAGGTTTTCATTGTTGCAATATGAGTTGAATCGGTGCACTCGTAAGGTGGAGTGATTAGAGTTTTTGATCTTTTCCATTAATGTCAAAGGGGGAGAGAAAGCCATGTGAAAAAAAGTTGCAAAGGAAGAGAAGGTGTTCTCTCAAAATATTGTGCAGGATGTTTTCTTTGATGTTCTTTTCACACCATGTGTTGCCATCAATGACAAAGGGGGAGATTATTGCAAATATGAGAATGTTTGGTGGTCTTGTCATTAATGTTGTCATTGATTTCAACATAGTTTAGTATGTTGTAGATTGTACATGTATAGTTGAGATGCTTATGAGATGTTGTGAGTACATGGACCTATATTCATGATGTTGCAGATGTGCTAAAATGATGAGTTTCCAAGTGCTTTTGAGAAAATTAATAAATAAGAGAAGTCAGAGTTATGAATATGTTCAAAATGTGCTCTGGTATGTGCTTTGGATTTATCCTATTCTTGTATAGATCTAAAGGTTTTCTAATGGTGATCTAGTGGTGATATCTCCTGAGTTGTAGTTTCTGGTTTGATGGGATGTGAAAGTTACATTAACTGGTGTGTGAACTTTTTTGGTAGAATTGGTCTTCTGTGGACTAAGAGAAATGTTTCTACTCTGCAGTGCTCCGTTGTTCTATTTCAGATCTTTTAGATTTGTAATATGTCTTATATTGGTGTTCTCTTGGTTCTGGCAAAGATGTGTGTGGTTTGGTGAATTGAAAGTCATGTTTCTGAGTTATTGTATGTGTTTGGATAGTCCAGATGGATTGATGGAAGGATTTAACTGTTCAAAGAGCATTGCACTTGTTTTGGATGTATCTAAAGGAATCTGAGATTTGTTCTCATGCATAATGAAGTGTTTTGCGTCATCTGTGTGTCGTGTACATCAATGTTCATTTGCATTTTCATTAGGTTTGGATGACCTAGTGTTTACACTTCATTTGAAGAATTAAATTTAATCAAGGAAGCATTTGGTTGATCTGAGACATTATTTTTTGGTCTTGGTTAAGTATTTTTATTGGTCCACTCTCATTCTTTTCCACTAAGGGAATGTTGAATTGCTAACCTAATTTGAATTTATGAAATGAAGTTTATCTAGCTAACCTTGGAGAAATTTTGTAAGGTTGAAGATGGTGTAAATTCATTTCAAATTGTGAATAATGTGATAGAGATGAAAAGTGACGAAGTAAGCCACAAATCAAAAAGTAGAAGTGTGTGAAAGTGAGTTGAGGTAGCAATACTTCATTGTCTTAGATTCCTAAAGGAAATGAGCTAAAGGTTTATGCAATATTTTAATCAAGGTTGTGGATGTGTGTTAATTTTTATGGTTGATCTTTTGTTCTCTTTTGTATCTGTAGGCAATGATCCTCTCTATTGGATAGTGAGTCATTTCTGTAGGTAATTGGTGCAGGAGGACCTCCTGGATGGAGAGGAGGACCTCCTAGATTCCATCCCTCCATGAGGCATGCTTGATTTATTTGATTAAGTTAGGTAATTTGGTGTTGTAATAAGGTCCAATGGACCATTTCAAATATTTTTTGAGTCCTAGTTTGGTCATAGGGTCCTAGTTTATCTTTTTGGTGTCAAATTGTCATATTTTGTCATATTTGCAAAAGTTACAAAATTGCATGTAAAAGAATTTGAAGGGTCAATTTAATATGAGAGGCCTATGTTTGAGGTTTTGAGGTAAAATTCAACCATATTCAATGTAATTTGAATCCTAGGATGGTTAATGTGTCAAAAAGTGCAAATCTTGTAAAATTGCTAAAGTACAAAAAGGCCAAATATGGAAGTTTAAGAGTCAAGTAGTTGGAAGGTGGGTTTTTGTCAATTGGTTTTGGTTAGTTAAGGTTGGTAAGGCTTAAAAATTACTCTTAAGCTTCGAGGAAAGATAGAGGAATGTTGGACATGATGTGTTAAGAAGTATTTCAATAAATAAATGTTGTTTTTCTAATAATTTCTAGCTAATTCTTTATTTTAGGCCAATATATGGCCATGTTTTGTGACTAAAACCTTTCCTCCATTTTTTGTGATATCCCTTTGAATCTATTTTATTTTACACCTGCTTCATTTAAAACCATTAATATTTGGGTGTGTTATGAGAGAGTTCCTCCAGGCGGGCAAAAACCTCTTTTAGGGTAAACAATGTGTTTCAAAATTATGTTTTGCTTACATTTACTATTGAAATATCCTAAAATTTGGTGAGAATATGGTGTGAAGAGTATTTCAAATGATCTCAATATTGCAAGGTGTGGAAAGGTGATTTTGGGTTGATTCAACAAAGCCCTAGGACTATTTTTGTATAAAATCTGGTAATTGACTATGAACAATGAGGTTCTATGAGTTTTGATCATGGTTCTTGGGTTTTTCATGAGTTATACTAATCTACAAGATTGTTTGGGTGTAAGTTGATCCTATTTTTGTTAGGTATTTCTAACATTTTAAGTTTTCTATTCAATATGGATGTCTTCCCTATATTGGCAGAGTTATATCAGTCCTATTTAAGATAGTATCTGCAAAGTCTTTTGCTTTCACTTTTGAGTTGTCATAAAATAATTTGTAGAATGTTCAATTAAGGATTTTTGTAAAATTTTAAATAGGTTAAGAATCCAAGAGAATTCATTATTGTTGCATGTCAAATTGTATGATCTCAAAAGGGTTCTTTTAGGCCTCTTAGGACATTCCACTTTTTGAAGGTTCTTATGTTTGAAATGTCAAGGTTGGGAATTGATTTTGGGTTTGAGTAGTCAAGTTGTGTTTGTAAGTGGGTCTTAATCTTGTTAGATACCTAAAAATATTCATGTATAGATCTAAAACCTAAAATTCAAGTTGGATTCCTTGGATTCCTATTCCATTTAAGGGGTTTTGTGAGGAGTTTGGAAGTTAGTCAAGAACCAAGTTGTAAATCTTTGTACAAACCTATTGTCTTGCCTCCTTACTTACATCAGCAATGAGCCTTTATATTTGGACAGTCAGTCCTCTTTTGGGTAGTGAGCCTCTATTTCGGTTTTATAATCTCTTTATATTGTGAGTTAATCCTCACTGTGGTTTTTGCCTTATTGGTTTTTCCACATAAAAATTTGGTGTTCATTGTGTTGATTTTATTTTATTTATCTACATTTCATGTTCATACTCAATAATAGAATAGTTTGGTTGTGGGATTCATAAGTGTTGAATTTTTGAATTTGAATTTGTGTGACAACTGATTCACCCCCTCCCTCTAAGTTGTCCTACACCTTTTAACAGAATTGACAATGGAGACAAAGGAAATCACACTACTTTGGCCAAAGTTCTCTCACTTAGTACTTTAAGTGAAGGTCATTCTTTTCACTTACACTACTCAAGCTCAATTTGAATTAAGCCCACTATAATATATAATCAGGTATTTACTCCAGTGAGTAATCTTTAACCCCAAAGATAGCTTATCACCATTCCTACAAACATAGGATATATCTACTTAACAAAGTAAATGTACAAGCTCCCTCCCTTAATGGATAAATAATCCTAGGATTAATCTAATAGCTATCTTAGTTAAATCAATAACCTAGCTATGAGTAACCTTTAAACTACCTTTGTTAAATCATATTTAGTATGCTAATACTTATACAAAAATAATCCTCCTAGATTATGGAGTATGTACAAGCACATTACAAAATAGTATAATAGCTTCTAATTCCTTTTCAAAGCAATAATATTTTTCTCAAAATGCAAGTATTCATAATAGAAAATTTAAAGAAATCATGAAACAATCTTTCAAAAGCTAAGACAATAAAAGAAGATTATCCTAATGCTTATTTTTGGCTTATCCAATCGATTGAAGTCCTTCAAATTAGCTTTCCCATAGTAGCAACTAGCTTATGCTCGGTCCCTTCAGCTATGCCAAAATAATCCCCTATCTCTCAAGTTGATAATGTACTTCACTCAATATGTCAACACTCTCACAAATACTCATAGATCTCTCTCTCAAAATATAACAGAGTAATGTAGATAAGAAATGTCGAGCAAAAGTGTATAAAATGCTAAGCTCAATGTGTCCCAAATGAGGATTCAGCTCATCAATTTATACAAAATAAAATATACTTCTCATCCTATATAAAATGAATGAGAATTGAAAGAAAAATCCATGCATAACAACTCACTCTACTTAGCTAAAAGATGGTACACAAATAAGAGTATACTTAGCAAAATGTAGCTAGAGGTCAATCTCACTTGTTGACAACATATCACCATTTCAATTTAGCCCATGAAGGAATAGTGATATTTGAATTTCCTTCAAAATTATTATCTACAACAAACAAGATTCATAAGGTGGTACCAAAGCAAGCTAAAACCTCCTACAGTTAGTGTTGTTTTATGCTTATTTGAATCAATCAATCACAAAAGTGCAACACTTAGCATTATGTCAACTTATTCTTTGATGAGTCAATTCACCTCATAAATTAGTTAACTAGTTCATTGACCTACTGTAACATAACTTTGCATGGTTTTAGTTGTTGTTGATATTTACTCAATGACAAGGTGTTTAATATTTTACTAAGTCAAAGATATCCCCACACAAGGCGTCGACTAAGTCTCATTCCTCATATCAACTTTATGGTTATGAGTTACTTGGCTACAAAACTTTGAGCAATAAGGATGGATTTTCAGGAAGCATAAACTTTTTATGGCAACTTTTCAAGGTTTTTTTGCCACAAAGAATATAATCAAAAAATAATTTAGCAATTTTTCAGAATTTTTTGAACTCTTCAAAAATTGTATACTTGGTATATTTCCATTCTATTCATTTATTTACTTGTTTAATTTTAAAATTTTGAAGATAATAATTATTAAAATATTCATAAAATATACAACCTTTTAACATTTTCTTTTAATTATTCTTTTATTTTTTATTCTAATATAGATATATATAAAATATAAAAATTGAATAAATGATCATTTTGAACATAATTTACTCTTAAATTATTAATTTTAATCTCACAAATTCTATGAATTTTAGAAAATAGAATTTAGTTTAATTTTAAAATGAAATTTAAGTTTTGAAAATATTGTGTTGATTTGATTATTTATTTGATTTATGATTGATTATTCAAATTTAAAGAACATAATTCAAATAAAAAATATAAAAATAAGCATGTAAAATATTTTATGATTTTTTAAAGTTAGAATTTAATATGATTTTAGAAAATGAGATCATTTGGATGCAAAGAAATAAAATTTAGTTTAAATTTAGAATTAATTGTAAGCTTTAAAAATATTTTGTTAATTTATTTTTTTTATATGATTAATAATTCTTACCCTAATAATACTTCATTTCACATAGAAATATAATTCTAGATTTAAATAATTATTTTTGTAATATATATATATATATACATACATACATACATGTATATATATACATACATACATATATATATACATACATATATATATATATATACATATATATATACATACATATATATATGCATATATATATACATACATATATATACATATATATATATATATATATATACATACACACACACACACACACACACACACACACACACACACACACACACATATATATATATATATATATAGTGTGTGTGGTGATTTGATTATTAATTTACAAATAATTGGTTATTGAAATTTAAAGAACAATATACCCAATTGAACTAAAAAATACAAAAGTAGGCATGCAAAATCATTTCTAATTTTTTTGAACTTAGAATTTAATGAAATTTTAGAAAAAAAATAGAAAATTAAAATTTAGTTATATATATAATTCTTTATTTATTCTAGAATTATAATTAATAATTGTTGAATTGTTTTAAAAATGAAAGTTAGTTTTAAATTAATTTATTTGGAGTAGATAATTACTATAATTTAAATGATTGTTTTCAAAACTAGATAATAAATATTAAATTTTATAAATTAAAATTTAGTTTAGTTTTATAATTAACTCTAAGCTTTACAAATATTGTTGTGATTTGATTAATTATTTTTTATGATTAATAATTCTAAGTCTAATAATACTTCATTTCACATACAAAAAAATTCTAGGTTAAAATACTTATTTTTGTTTGTAATATTTTTCATTAATGTCAAATTTATAAACTAATGTTAAGACATTAATAATTCTAACCCTAATAGTACTTAATTTCACATAGGAATAAAAATATATACTAACTTTTCTTTCTTTAATATATTTATCATTAATGTCAAATTTATAAACTTATATCAAGAAATAAATAACCTTAACCCCAAGATTTATACTAGAACTCTAATTGAACCCTAAACCTAACCCTAATTCAACCCTAAGAATAGGATTTGATTATGGTTAGGGTTAGAGCAAGAATTTAATTATGGTTAGTGTTAGAGTTAGAATTAGGGTTTAATTAGGGTTAGAGTTAGGATTCAATTATGATTATAGTTAGGGTCAAATTTATAAACTAATATTAATGTATTCACAACTCTAATCCTAACCTAACCTTAATCTCTATCCTAGAATGATAATTAAACCCTAATTGAACTATAACAATAAGGTTCAATAAGAGTTAGGTTTAGGGTTTAATAAGTAGGTTTATGGTTGGAATTAGAGTTTAGTTACCTATTTAGGGATATAATTCAATTAGTGTTATGAAGTTCAAGTTATAGTTAGGGTTTAGTTAGACTTATTTTGGTTAATCTTACAATTGGGTTTTAATTATTAACCCCAACAACAAGGTTCAATTAAAGTCAAGGTTCATATTCAATTAGGCTTATGGTTGGAATTAGGGTTCAATTAGGGTTAGGGTTAGGGTTCATTTTGATTAAGGTTCAAGTAGGGTTCAATTAGGATTTAATTTGGGTTATGATTACTATTTAATTAGGGTTAGGTTTAATTTTAAGTTAGTATAAAAAATATTAATTAGAATAAAACTTGGAGCTAAGGTTACCTAGGGCTATGGTAAGTGGTAAGGTTAGGCTTAAATTAGGGTTCAATAAAGGGTAGGGTACAATAATATTGGTTACTTTTTAAGTCATGACCATGCTAGATGCCAATTTGGTTTAAAATACCCCCTGTCTAAGCCCACAAGGCATTTATTTCTATATACCTTATACCATTCAATCTCTCAAAATTTGACTATTAAATTCTAGAATGATTATCAAATTGGATATATCCAAAGCCTTTGATAAGTGGACTTGGAAACTTCTATACTACATATATAGGTCTCTTGTCAACTTCAACTAGGGGAGTACTAATTGCATAATGAATTGTCTTCTTTTTCAATTTGATTAATCACCCCCCATAGGGTCTTATTCACCAAGTAGGGGATTAAGTTAAAAGAGACCCATTATCATGTATTTTTTCCATCAAAATGGTAGAGGCCCTTAGTACAAAACTTATACTAGCTAGTATGTTACAAAAATTTACATGATTGACAATTCTAGCAATACAAGCCAGTACATAGAGTTTGCAGATGTTACCTAACTTACAAGATAGATGAGTGTCTAAAGGAGATGCAAAGAAATACAACTTTTCAATTTTTTCAATGCCCAGTGTGGAGTATCAGGAATTTATTGTTAATTCTAAATCTAATATTGACATATATCATTGAACTGAGATTGATACTAATGTTTTGATTGATTGGTGATAATTATTGGATTTGTGTGTGAAATTTGGGGATTTGTGTTTGATTGCAAAGAGTTAAATCTCTTGTGATTTATTAGCGAATTATTATTTCTATTCGTAGGATTCTTACACAAGACAATATATTTATGCATTTCTTTCAAAATCTATTCTAATTGATCATAACAAAAAAACTTCCAATTTTGAAAATAATATAACATAGAACCAACTAGTAGTGAAAATCCTGAACAAAGATTGTCAAGAGTGTATCTCATCTAGCTTTTATTTAATATTTCTCTTTATATCTATGATTTCTTGAATTTTGTTTGATCATCCAAATAAAATGTTGATGGATATGTAACACATTTACTGCACTCATTCCCTAGATCAATAATAGCTAGCAGAGAGCATGCCCATCTAGAGATGACCTTAGAATTTGGTTATGACTTATCCAGGGATAGTGATGTCAACAAAAAATCAAATGAAACAAGAATATTTGGAAGCTAAGGGTATACACATCAATTTCTAAGTTAAATAGTTAATACCCTAGAGAAATATCAGTTCACATAGTGATGAGTTTGTAGTATGGAATTGTGATTCTAGATGGTAGGCTTATAACTATACTATCCTAGAAATGCATGAGCATTGTGTGGTCACCTTGAATGGAATAAAATAGTTTGAATCATCAATTTATTGAATCATTATGGTTGAAGTATCTGATGTGTCCACCACAATATTGAGTAAAAATTGTCACATGAAGAGCATGTTCTCTAATGGTAAAATATTTGCAATCCAAAGAGTGGCATCAAAATTTGAGCTACAAAGGATAAATTAAAATTTTATATGATTATTCAAAATACTAAAAAAAAATTCTTGAGAATTAGTTGTGCAAGACTTTTCGCTTATACTTTATTTTGAAGGTAAGGGACAACAACAATAACAGTAAAATGTCTTAAAAATAATTTTTTTAGACAAAATGGGTAGATTTGAATTTTCATAGATCACTTTCTACATACTCTACAAGAAATATCGTAATATTTATTTTCAACTGAAAAAGGATCTAGAAAAATACATGTCTATAAATTTATAAGTACAGATGTTTTGTTAAATAAATACACATTGATTAAGGGTGGAATGCATTTTCTCTTCTTAAAAAGTGTTTGACATGTCAGAATATATGCCATATTCTATTGAATAGCTCTAAAATTTGAAATATAGTAGACAATATTTTAAAGTTTTAAACCATATTTCTACAAAAATATTATGTAGACCATAGCTACTCAAAATAGAAAGAATTTCCTATAGATTTTACTCATGAAGCAAATATTCTTGTTGTTGTAGTAGGTGACCCAAAAATGGTTCGTGGTGATTGGCTAAAACCTGGTACAATACTAATTGATCATGGCTTAAATGTAGTAGAGGTATGACACCTTCTAACTTCCTTTTTCAAAAAAAGTTTGTAAGTAAAAGATGGTTAATATATAGCAAATTAAAACTATTGCTTCCACTTTTGTAGGATCCTAGTGCTAGAAGAGAATACCAATTAGTCAATCATTTTTCCTATGAAGAGGCTTCAAGAATAGCTTCATCAATTAATCCTATACCTTGTGGTCTTGGTCCAATGACTATTGCAATGCTTATGTCCACTACTCTACAATTAGCAAATAGGCATATAGGTTCAATTGAGATTTCAGATGTTTGATCTAGGCCTTTTGCAATACACTTCACATTATAAGTTTTATGAGACTTATAAATGAGTTATCTATTATTGAATGGAATAAAAAGGTCATTTTCTATCGTAAGACATTTTTTGGAGACATTAGGCAGCTATAAGAGGACTTATGACTATATGCTTTCATTTGTATTTGTGCAGAAAACTATAACATTTAAGCAGGCTGGTTATACATGACTATAGGTACAATGAAAGTTCTAAAGTTCTTTTCTTTTTAAAGAGTATTTTTTATTATATATGCTAAATGGTTAAGGAAATATTTGAACTCGTTAATATTTACATAATGCTGGCAACATGTAAATTGTGCTTTCTTCATGGCCTAAAAGCACAACCAGAGCATCTCAAAATTTTGAAGTGAGCAAAATTCTTTTGTTATAAGGGTCATTTTCTAATGGAAGACAAAGTTGAATTTATCAATGATCAAATTCCTAAATTTAGGTGACAACTGCTTTATCTTGACAAATTGTTCCTAAAACACAGTAAACACAACAAATATAAACAAAACTATTCTAAAACTTTGTGGCAGGAACTTCGTTATTTTGCAAGTCTTATTTAATATTACGATACGTCTTTTTATTAGAAATAAAATTATTATTAATATAATATCTAGAAATCATTCATAATTAAATGAAAATTTCATCTTATTATAATACTTCACAATATATATTATATTCGAAATAGATTCATATTAAATTATAATATTATATATTATAATAGATAATGCTAGATAAGTTATATGAACAAGGGTGGGTGAGATTAAGAGACACTTCTAGGGAAAAATACTTTAAAATAACTCTTAAGTAATTAAAATAGATTTATTTTATTATAGTATCTTACATTATTTATATTTAAACTAAATTTTTATTTTTGTACATTAGTATATTATAATTGATAATATAAGAGACAAATAAGTTATATTAAAAATAGATGAGATTAAAAGATATTTTTACAGTAAAAAATAATATAAAAAATGTACTTGAAATAAAATAAAATAATTTTTTTAAATAGATGAAATAAGTTTATATTATTTTATCACATTATGTATTTTCAAAATAAATTTATATTATTATATAACAATATGAATATATTTGATACTATAAAAGATGGAGGGTGGATTAGTTATTTGATATTGGACAAAACCATTGTAGAACTCACTGGTGGTCATTGGTTGCTATGATAGGTAGACTTTTAATAAAATAAAGCAGCCTGTGAAGAGACTAGCATAGGATGCAACAAAGGGAATTAAAACTCCACATAAAATAGTAACCAAGCCTTAGTAACAAACAAAAAATCATAGAGGGCCTTTGTGCGAGTAAACTAATAGAAGATTAGAAGGATGAGTAAGTGGTGTTATAAGCATGGAGAGATGAGAAGTATGAGGAATATAAGAGTGGGAAATGTTTACTAAACAAGAAAAAGCAAAAATCATCCAGAGGTGGGCAAAGGTTAGAAATTACATGAACTAGCTAGTAGGGATTTTGCAGCATTCCTACTCCACAGCTCTACCAATTGGTCGATTGTTTTCCAGCACTCAAGAAATCAACTTTATACAATGATACATTCATCAGATTCTCCACCAAAATTAATTGAAAAATGATGATTTAGAAGAAGATAGAGTAAACAGAAGGAACAGTTTTCTTGTTGATCACTCAGTCAATGAGAACATGGGTAGATTTCTATGATGAATAGTGCACTTCCATGATGAATAAGGGTAATTTTGGATAACAGAACTCTTTCCATCATTGCTGGTTCTTCATGATAAGTTATGTTGCTTTCAGATTTGACAAGTTAGCGGACTTTGCAGGACAGCTACCAATGGCTTCATTGCTGATGTCATATCTGCTAATATATGATTTTGCTTGAGCATTACTATTATGTCTTACGTAAGAGTATGCAAAGAATTGTTAAACCTACAATTTGTTATCAACTTTTAGGTAGTTAACATACACGGCTTCACATTCCGATACGTATTGCTTTTAGAAACCAATTAGCGTAAGTTTTTTTAACCTAAACATTCTATCAAAGGACAGGCTAGCAAAGGGAGAGATGACAGAAAATAGGCTGCCACCCCAATAAGTCATGGGTTTTGTCCGTACAATGTGCACGTGTGAGTAGCCAAAGGTACGTGAGAATAATATGCAAAAGAAACGTAGAAGAGTAGAATAAAAACGAAGAGACAAGGGGCTTCATGGGACAGAGATGCAAGTCTAGAAAGAGCACATGAATTAAGAAAAGAAAATTAGTAAGGATTTAGAGTAGTTTGTTTACCCTATAAAAGGAGATTTGAAGTGAGACTGCCAGCTGGGAGAAAACATGGTTTTGTCCTCTTGTGAGGGAGAGAGGAGGCTAGATAAGATAAAAGAATATAGGAAGAAGGGAGTCTTAAATAGAAGAAAAATTTAGGAGAAAGGTGGGACCATGATTATTGAAAGGAGAGATTAAGGGGAGGTTTTTCTTGGGTGTGGGTCTATAAAAAGTGTTGAGTAATTAAAGTTTTAGTTGTAGGAAAGGTAATATTCTATTTCTTTTGGTTGTGGGGAGTGGATTGGAGTTTACAAGCATTATAAGTGGTAGGATCGTGTTATCAGCATGGTATTAGAGTGGGTTATGGTTTTAGGAAAAGAAGTGTATTATCTTTGGTGTGAGATAAGTTAAGGTCTAATGAAGACTTTGTGTGGGTTTAAGTGGACTATGCTAAGAATCTAGAAAGTGTATCTTTATGAAGGATTACAATGAAGAGTGGGATGTAGCATTAGTATGAACACAATATATTATCTAACTAGTTTCTTATTATGTCCCATTCACACTAGCATACATAAGCTTACTTAGGTCATTCTTTTATGTCTCATGACATATGATTAAGACACATGTCATGATCTTATTCTATACTAGGGTTTCATTTTTGATTTTATAACAAGGATTTCTCATTATAAATTGTATCATTATTCATTTTCATCTAATGAATCTTTAAAATTCATAGGAAAATGATTGTTTCTCTCTTGTGTGAAAGGTGGGTCTATGCAAGATCATGCAGGGCCAAACAGTGACAATGCAAAAAAAAAATGTGATAGGAGGAAGTGAAAAGCATGGAAATCACATTTTAATTTTTGGTTGGGTTTGTGAAAAGTACATTTTGCTATGGTAAAATCGAAAAAAAACTATAGGTATCTATTAATAATGATATCTAATATGAAAAAAAAGACATATTGACTCAAAACAGATACCGGATATCAATATCAGATATCCATTACTAGTTATACTTTAATTGATATAATATCAATTTGTCACATTAATATTAATATATAAAAATATATATTAATATTTTTTTTATCGGTAAAATGCTTGAGCCTAATTAATTATATTAAGATTATCATCAAAATTACAAAAAACTAGATTTATAGTAATAGTAAGCATGTATCATAGGTAATTTTGCATATAATTAAATATGTGGAAATATGTAATTTGACAATTATATTGATTACATATTTCATATTTGTGTGCCATTTTGTACATAACAAAATTTTCTCCAACCATTGTAAACTTCCGCCTATTCACTCCATCATGTCATGCATTTTCATTTACACTTTGATCATTTACATTCAAGTTGAACAAGTTATCACCATGTCCTTCTCTCCCTTCTTCTCCATGGCTCTCGAGTGGGTTAACGTGAGGTACTATAGTTTTCCTCCTTCTATGTCGAACCTAATTTCCCAGGATGTAGGCCAGGGAATAATATTTTTCTTTGATCATGTCAATCATTTGTTGACCCAATTCTTTAGAGTGCAATGGAAACATTCAAAGCATCAGCCATAGATTGCCATCTTGTAGCCCCTTTTTCACTGCTCCATACACAACAACAAATCCTTTCTTTTCTTTAGGATAGCTTATGGGAAATATTCCTACTACATTTTCTTCCCCCATATCCAAATTATATTTTTGGACTAACTCTAATAGCTCATTTTCCCCCATTGCATCTGGTGAGACTAATACTACATACACAATTCTTAGTGCAACAAAGGATTGAAAGAAGTTAATGGAATTTGACAGAAATATTGAGAGCAAATTTGATTGGAACAAGAGCCTGGGAGAATCTAGCTGAACTATTTCATCACCTATCACAATTTTAATGAAATCAACAATACTTGGACATACTTTGTGAAAGACTTGTGCCATTTCATCTTCTATTACCTCCTCCAAGGATGGGATTTCATACCTATTTATTCCCACAGGAATTCTATAGTTCTTTGTATTATATTATCGAGCCATTTAGTTAGCAACTATAGGTTTTACCACTTCAGGTTCAACGCTATGCTCCCTGTAGCTTCAAAAATAAAAACAACTCCTTGTATCTTCAAAAGTAAAAGCAACATACACTATTAATGCAAAGCAATGAGCAGTGCAGAGTGTAATTAGGAACACATATTATGTCACATTTGGGTCCTCCCTCAGAAGCACTTAGTGTGAAGATAATAATTTGAAAATTTGAGGATTGCTTTACACTAACCCTCTGAAGAACTATGCCAAAGGAGACCAATTTCTATCAATTAAATAACACTGCAAAGGTGTCACTTACTAATTAGTAGTCTCCAGCTAGGAGCATGAGGATCTATTCTTAGCATTGATTGGGCACTACGCAGACCCACCAAAAGCTAAGCTACAAGAATTAGAAAATTCCTAGAAAAAAGGAAAAAAAACCCAGATAGTCATTGCCTGAGGAGCAAAAAATGAACTAGAGGGGATATCTGGAATAATGTAACAATGCTTGATAGTTACAACTCAAAAATAGTAATTTCAAAGGAAGTAACTAGTTTGTGATAATGTAATAGCATTGAAAATCCCTAAAGAGACTTACTGCTTTGCAGCCTTCAGTTCAAAGGATGCAAATAGGAACGCAACATAAAATGAACAAAAGCCAAAGCATGCCTTTTTTCCTTTACAAGATGACTTCAATACTTCACAACCCAATTCTCTACCAAAAGATGTTTTATGAATGAACGGATTCATATTTTTAAAGATTAAAGGGTGTACCTTACTTTGGATATAGCCATCATGAAGTTGCAATGCTAATTAATGCGTGCAGGAGGTAACACATGAATTTTTTATCTTCCCACACTTGGAGTTGATATGAGATAATTGATTTTACTCAACACCTCTTCTCATTTAGTTTCCATTGCATTTCTTTTAGGTGACAAGTGGAAGGATGCACATTTTAATAATGTGTGATTTGTACCTAGTTGTGATATGCATGAATTTGAGTGATTACCAATCTCAAATTTGTAATGTGTTTAGTTGTACCTATCCTTTGCTTATACATGATCAATCATGATGACCAATTCAAGTGATATTTGCTGACACTATACACATCACTTGGATCACCATCCGTGTTAATTCTTCTAACAAATAGTAAAAGCTCTTATAGATATCAATTTTCCTGCAAAAAGAAACACATAATTAGCAATCCCTAAACTAATCCTCCACTAATTTTATCCTCCTTCAACGCTTGGTAGGGCCTTCACTCTTCCATCACTATCCTAACACATTTCTTTTGTCGAGTTTATCCACCTTCCACACATGACAGGGCCAACACTCTTGCATCATTCTCATAGAAATTTTATTTCATAAGGTCTTCATTCCTTTTACATCCTCATAGATTGCTTATTTTGGAATTTACTTTTAGCAATCTACTTTTTCTTTTGAATACTCTTGATCACTGCCTTTGTGTATTAGACTATTTACTCTATTTTTTTCCAATTGAATCAAATCATGCAAATTTATAGGGAAAACATTGGTTTGGTCCTCATACATTTTAACAACTTGATCTTGTTCACACCCTATGTTGGCTAGCCCATTTGCGACTTGGTGTGCTTCCCTATAAGCGTAGTTGATTTGAAACATCTCAAACTTCTCTAACAAAATAAAAATCTGATTCAAAACATAATTGATTTGCTAGTTACTTGATCCTTTGTCTTTACAAGAATTTAAGACTAGCAAGGAACCCCGCTCAATTACCAATTTGGAAAGCTTGTGATGGAAAGATAAAAGTAATCCATGGAGCAGAACATCATGCTCCTCAGCCTGGTTATTTGTGCCATTTGGAAATGAGATTGACTTTGCACTTATTACTAAACCCTCATGATCCCTTAGCACTACTCCAGCCCCTGACAATCTAGGGTTACCTTGAGATGCACCATCGAAGTTTAGCTTGACATAACCATTAGGGGGAGGCAACCATATCACCTTTTTTCTGTCAATTTTAACATTTCTAGTTGATGATAAGCTACTTTTGAAGGGTATAACTAGAGATGGCCTTTCTTTTAGTTGCTTAGCATCCCATTCAATCAATGCAAATCCCACGTGTTTAGTGTTTTGCACATATGCATTAGTAACTTCACAAATACTTTTTTCTAGCTTTTCCAACACTAAGTCTAGGCTAGATTTTTCTTTTCGGAATATCCTTTTGTTTCTTTCCCACCAAATGCCCCATACCACAGAAGAGGGTATTATTTTCAAAAAGAGATGATTTATATAAAGTAGGTTGCAACATGAACATGTCCCATAGCTTATGTGGGAGAGGGGAAATCCACCTTAACTTAGCTTGGAAAAAACTCCAACAAGACTATACAAATGGACATGTCAAGAATAAATGATCCACTTATTCTCATAATTCTTCACACAACACATAATTAAAAGGTGTAGAAATTCCAAGTTTTACCAATCTCTCACTTCTTAGCACCTTATGCTTTAATGCCAACCATGAGAAACAACCTGCTTTGGGCAAGACCATTGGATTCTAGCAAAATGAAAATGCTCTTTGTGAAATCATTTGCTCTTGATCTGACATAGTAGGCTTGTACCCCATTTTAACTCTATAATTGTTTGTTTTTGAAGGGGCCCAAATCAGTTTATCAACCCCTTTCCCAATGAAATTTTTTCTACATCTAATGGCCCTTAACAATTCAGTTTGCTGAGTAAATTCAAGAGAATTGAAGAAGTTAGAACTTTCCATGTTACAACCCCTATTTTCCCATCTAAGTCTTGGATGTAATTTTTAAGTTTCATCCCCTAGTTATTGGTCATATAATCAATTGTAGCTTGAAAATTGTGTATCTTTTCCAATGGTGGGAATCCATTCCATGAATCTTGCCAGAAGTTTACACTCTCTCCATTATAGACTTCCCAAGTTAGGTATTGAACTATTATCTTTCTACAACCTAACAAAAAGTTCCACATCACAAACCCTTGGGGAAGGTTGGATATTATGAGAATGCATGCTAGATTCACTGTGTCAAGATATTTACTTTGCATAATTTTACACCATTTTCCTTATGGTCATGTATACAAATGTCATACCAATTTTGCTCCTAGTGCAGTATTCCTTGCCGATATATTATGCACCCCTACCACTCCTTTTAGCTTCTCTTTACAAATGTTTTGGAGTGAAACTAGTGGGATTTTCCTCTTAGAGTCCATACTACCTTACCATAGAAAGGTTCTAATTAGCTTTTCTATTTCTATGATTATTGTCCTTGGGGATTTTATAACTGCCATAAAATAGTTTGGGATTGAAGACAAAACCAATTTAATCAACAAAATTCTACCAGCTGTAGACAACCATCTCCCCTTCCAACTTGATATTCTTGATTTAATAGTCTAAATTATTTTATACCAATAAGACACTCTATTTTTCCCAGAAAATAATGGAATGCCTAAGTATTTGCAAGGAAAATCAGCAAGTTGAAAGTCCATAATTTGAACAATCTTGTCCTTTAACACTACATCTATGTGAAATATATAAATATTTGACTTGCTTGAGTTCACCATTTATCTCGAAGCTAAAGAGTACCTTTGTAGAACTTCTCTAATTTTCCTTGCATCTACTATAGATGACATTGGGGTGATCCCACAATACAAGTTTACAATGTTTGGCCAAACTAGACACTAAAATATTTTTTTCTAACTAAATCTTCACTTTTGAGCACCTATAGCGGCTAAATCATGAGGAATTTGAAGATGATGCAAACTAGAGTTTCATGAAATTTTGTCTTTAGATTCTAAATATTTTTTTTTCAAAATTTTTGAAATCAAATTGGACTTCTTTTCTATCTCCTTCGAAAACTAGTTTTTTTTTAGAAAACAACATTTTTAAGGAGTGACGCTCACGGTTAATGGCTAACTTTTTTCCCATGAAGGATAAATTCTAATTCTTTCAAATATAGATTTGTAACTTTGATATCTAGTGCTTCCACTTGGTTAGATATTGTTTTATTGATTTCTTTTCCTTAATGAAGTTTCAAAGTTAAACCAATTACAATTTAAATATAGGTGGACCGTATAACACGTAACTTTTTTGTATGTATCAAAATTCAATTTTTTTTGTTGGATCAAGGAATTCAATATCTGGTGCACTCATATATATATATATATATATATATATATATATATATATATATATTTTATAATCTGCTATTTTACCACATGTGCAGAACAAAGAGCTTGATTTTTGATGAAAAATCTATGTTTGATAAAACTAAAAAAATAATTACATAATAAAACCAAAACATATTAAAATTATAGTCGTTGGATAGCTCATTCTAAGGAATACCTGATTCCAATTGGATTTGTGAAGTCTCCTCCATTTTCATCCTCAACTTGAGCTTTGAAACACAAAATTCTAGACTTTTTTGATGCCAGAGGATGACAAGGTGGGAATAGGGGGTTCAAGTGAACCAAGGGGATTCAAGCCAACCCCCATTTTTTTGGAAAGAATGGGTTCACCTTGCATTTAATTGGTGGGTATGTGCAGGATCATGATGGGCCAAAAAGAGGCAATATGATGGGTATTTGTAGGGTATGTGGCTAATGACTTTTTTCTTACCCAAAATTGATGAAATGAAAAGGGTTTTTAAAGGAGATTCTCAACTTTCCACCAATATAAATTATTCTTTACTTTGAATTCAATAAATAATTATTATTCATTTTCTATTTGAATTATGACTAAAGTGTTGATTGATAGGACAATTGAAAACATCTATAGCTTTCAAACGGTATCACATTTTTTGAATCCAAAATATGCATCACATTATATTCTTTGCATACTATAGGATTAAAAAAAAATATTGAATTTCATGAAGTTTTGACCAAGTTAAGGTGATCAGACATACAAGTTTTTATATTTTTACAAATTCATAATTAATTGTTTACTTGGGAAAAAAATACAAAAATATATGCATCACATCCGGACATGAGTCCTTTACTTATGTCTAAAATATTATAAAAAAATATTATCATTTTATTGTGGTTAGGGTGGTCAGATAGACACCTACTTCTTATTTTTTCCCTGAAATTTAAGTACTACTACATTGAAATTTCAAATTTTCACCAAATAGATTTTTAGAAAAAAAACCTAGTAGTTTAGAAACTACATTCAATTTGCTATAGATTATATTCTTACATATTTTTTAAATAATATAGATTTAACTTATTCAATTTTTTACGTCAAGTTGCCTAACTCTATTTTTTTTGAATTTTTTGCCACTTAAGGGCCTATTTTTTCCATGATGATCCTACACATACCCTGGTTCACACAAACCAAGGTTCATTCAAACCCTTTTTTGGTTCGCTCGAACCCCAAAAACCATTTTTTTTTTATATAGGGTCATTTTTTGCTACTTTTCCTTCCTCACTCAAATTCCAAACCACTTTTGTGGGTTTATGCCATGCCAAAAAAATGGTATCATCTGCAAATAATGAGTGGGTTATAGTTAAGCTCGTGGTCGAGAATTTTATACCTTTCCATTGATCTTCCAAATGAGCTTTCTTAATCAATCTACTTAAGGCCTTTGCTAGTATGATAAATATAAAAAAGGAGATAAAGGTTCTCCTTGCCTCACCCCTTGAGAAGACTTAAAAAAACATGAGGGGGTTCCATTTATTAGCATAGAGAACATTGCACTAGACAAATAAGGATAAATCCACTTACACCACTTTTCATGGAACCTAAACTTTTTCAAAATCTGCACCAAAAATGTCCAATCCACCCTATCATAAGCTTTCATCATATCCAACTTGAGAATAAAAGCTGGCATAGAAAACATTGTTATAGAATGTAAGACTTCATGGGCTACTAAAGCTCCTTTTGTTGTTTCTCTTCCTGGAACAAAACCACCCTGCTCCTTCGAGATTATACTAGGGATAACCTTGATCAACCTCAAATAGATTGCTTTAGTGAATATTTTATAGATAGTGTTGCAAAGTGATATGGGTCTAAACTCTGAAAAAGATGAGGGGTTATTAACCTTTGGGATCAATGCAATATGGGTTACATTGAATTCTTTTAGCATAGACCCTGAACTCCTAGATTCCTCCAATGCTTTCAACAAGTCAGCCCCAATAAACTCCCAACATTTTTGAAAGATGGAGGTGAAACCATCTAGACCTAGTGCTTTATCTGTAGACATTGAGAACACTACTTGTCTAAGTTCTTCTAGAGTGAATGGTTTCATCAAATGCACATTATCTTGTGATGAAACTAATGTTGGAATGTTTCATAACAACTCTTCCCTCACAAGTAATTAATGATCTGATGCTCCTCCTGGTGCAAAGAGTAGATTTGTAAAAAAATTAACACCTTCTTTTTGAATGTCCTCCTCTTTTGTTAATCTTTCACCTATATCACTTACTTCAATTGAGAAAATTGAATTCTTTACTTTTTTTATTTGAGTAGATCTATGAAAAAATTTAATATTTTTATCACCCTCTTTAAGCCACATCTCCCTTGATTTTTAATGCCAATATATTTCTTCCTAAAATGACAAATGTAAGTGTGGAAAATTGTAAACAAACTACAATTAAATACACCTCTTAATGAAACATTGTATCATAATTAAGCATGAGTTAAACTAATTTAAAACACAAAAAATCTTGAAAGCGTCCCATTGTCTCCTATCTCCAAACATTTATCAAATTATAGAAGCTCTCAGATTTCTAATCACTGTAACTGTTTAAAATTCCTATCTAGAGAAGGGAATGGATGCTAAACATTGTGATGTGATGATTTCTAATGAATTCTAGATGATATGATGCTACTGTAAACTATCCTAACATGAAACCTGCTAAATGGAAGCTATAGTGAAAAATAATGGTGTTGCTGCGATATGAAATCTAATAATGCCATGATGATATGATGATACTAAAATTCTAATCCTAAATGATTGCTTGGTTTCCTGAGTATTAATCCCTGTAGAGTAATTTTACATAAAAGATGATGATTCTCGAATTTTCTCATATTTTCTCAGATCATTTTGATGCTTCAAAAGGTTGTATATATAGATTTTGAACACCACATTTGTGGAGGGATAACACAACAAAGGATAAGATTCAATCTGGAGATTTGAATGGTATGAGATGAGAAGGTGGAGATGATCATGGAGGACTGTTCCTGCCCATGAAAACACCAGGCAAGATGAGAGGAAAGATTTGAGGAAGAAGATTGAGAGTATTTCCTATAGGTTTGTCCTCGAGGCTCTTCCTATGAACAATAGTTGCATTAATTAGATTTGAAAAATCTAATTTTATTGGTGAGTGAAAAGAGGGATTAGATTTATGCATTTATTTAAATATTTTTGGTTTATTTAAATTCAGCAAAAAGAGAGAAATAATCTAATAAAACAAACTATAGAAGTTGTTTATTAAATTAAAATAGAAAGAATATGATAATTAAATTAAAGATTTTGGGGTTGGGGCCCTAGCTTGGTTGGCTAAATCTCTCCTGTAGCAGGAGGTTGGTCACAAGTTTTAGTCTCCCCCACCCCCATGGTACCGGAGGGAATGTCGCACCAGCATCGCCGGTCACATTAAAAAGTTTACTAGGAGCACTGTAGTTTATAGGAAGTCATGCTACCCGATTCCTGCAGTCAAAGAAAAAAAATAAAAATTAAAGATTTTAGGACATCTTTATTTAATTAAGAAGAAATGTGATAAGATAGTTAAATAATATCAACTATTGAAGCTATGTATTTAATTTTAGGATAGATTTGATGGATAAAGTATAGAAGAAATAATAATGATAATAATTATATAAAAAAAGGTATTTAATTTTGTTTATTTTAATTAAGAGGAAAATATGATAAGATAGAAGAACCAATAGTGAAAATTTTGTGGTACTGCTGCTAGTATCAACAAGAAATTTTTCATAATACCCCAGACATGTTTTGAGGTGATTGATGGATATATGCCCCCTTGAGAGATAAATTAATGAATTTTTTATTTTTATTTTTTTGAAATTTTCAAATTTTTATGATTTTCTGATGATTTGATGTAGATTTGATGAAGATATGATGATGAAATAATTTATCTCCTGATAATTGATGCAGAAAGTTCCTCTGAATAAGGTTTGAATTAAGCCTCCTTATGTTTGATTATTTTCAATTGTGTCAACCTTTGATGTGATATTGATTAATGCTCTTGATCAAGTAGATGATGTTCAACCTCATGATAGGCAAGGT
Source organism: Sequoia sempervirens (assembly GCA_007258455.2). Taxonomy (NCBI): domain Eukaryota; kingdom Viridiplantae; phylum Streptophyta; class Pinopsida; order Cupressales; family Cupressaceae; genus Sequoia; species Sequoia sempervirens. The sequence goes on along the minus strand of VDFB02383291.1, from coordinate 66,341 downwards.
ATGATGATTGAGTGATGATAATTATCCTCATGATAGGTGAGGAATAATTATAGTTTGATTGATGAACCTCATGATAGGAGAGTTTGATTTGATGCATTAACCTCATGATAGGTGAGGTTCAATGATGCTTGATGATTGACGTCATGATAGGCGAGGTTGATTTGCTGTATTGACCTCATGATAGGCAAAGATCAATGATAGGTTGATGATTGTCCTCATGATAGGTGAGGATCAATGATAGGTTGATGATTGATTAACCTCATGATAATATTGTTAATTTGCAATATTTTATGATCATAGGAGGATTTTAGAGTTCTTCCCAAAGATGTGGGACATGATTCCGCATCTGGTGTAGATTGATGTAGATATCATCAGTCGATGTGAAAATCTATTTAATGTAGATTAAAAACTAATATGAATGCAATATAATTTAACCATACAGATCTATATATGCAAGCATTGGCATATTAATAGTACTTTTGTGCTTTCTATGATCATAGAGCTTTTAAAATGTTGAAAGCGAGTACAAGCATCAAAGGTATAATGTAAACCAATGATGACCTAAGCACTACTTTGATGATTTTTGATATTACAAGTGAACACAAGCATCGAGGTATAATTAAACTGAGATGACCTTAGCATTTCTTGTGTAAAACAGACAAGAGTTAACCACTTTACTATGTGAATTGGAATGTCATCAATGATACTTTGTAGAGCACTTCCCATGATGATTCACACAGTAGTTATGATCAATTCATAGACAACAAACAAAGGAAAATACCATTTCTTCTTCCTAGCTTCTCTAGTTCAATACATCATTGAGTTGCTCCAAATAAATGATAATAATGATCAGAAAGTACAACATATCTTCCATTTGCTTATAGTATTTAATCATTTATTGAGATTAGATCATCCATCCTGATTTTGTGATATTTTTTTTTTTGTGTTTTTGAGATTTTGGATCAAACTAACCTAAAGACCTATCCTAGGGGTCTCGAGGGTTGATCAAAGATTATCCTTGCCTACATTATAGATGCAGAGACCACATAGTTTGACTAACATCGACTCATATTTTTGGATTTTCTAAGACTGAAATTTTGACTTGTGTTGTGATATGGATGTCCAATGTGTTTCCGATGGTGATTGATGATTCATGTTGGGTTGTGTTTTTCGATCACTCTTTTTGTTGCTTTTGTCCATTCTATTAAACTCAAGATTTATGTTGCCCCCAATGTTTTCCAGATGTTGCCCCCAAGCCAAGGTGAAATATGACCATGTGATATGATATGATAATGGATGTAAAATGATGGAGGAATCAATGGCCATGATATGTGTCCAAATAGATTGGAGAGCTGGTTTGAATCATAAATAGCACCTGTTTCCAGGTTTTCACTATACGTTTTTATTGCACCTTTTCATTCTTTTCTTTTTTTTCCAATTTTTTATTTGTTTGGATTTTTCAAGATATCTAAGATGAAATGAGATGATATGACTGATTGAAGGAATAAGATGCCCCATAATAGGGGTAATGCAAACATGGATAAATGATAGATCAAAATGAAAGATTAATTGCAGAACATGTCACACAAGCAACATATCTCTTGTCAAAAGATGATAATGGTTGATTTATTAAGATGCTAGGAATGATTGATTCCATAAGGCATGATGATGATAAGTACTTAGGATCACTATTTCTTCTAAGTATGATAATATTGATGATTGTTGATGATTGATTGACAAAAGATATGAGGATTGGATAATGCTTTGTAGCTAGGCTCAAATATGATGTGCATGTGATAAGATTCAAGGTTGCAAAGGGACATGATAACATGGATTTTGATAAGCTAGGAGATATGAAATGGAAGAAAGCAAGGATAAAGATTGTAGATGTCTAAATTTGGACACTTAATTTATCCAAATTCATCCCCTTTCGTCTTATTTTTGTAATATTGCTATTATTTAATTAATATCTTTGATTCTACCAAATCACTAAGGTATTTAAACAATAATACCTTATCTCTTTAATCCTCCTTCCATCATTTGAATTAAATAAATATTCCATTTATTTAATTCCCTTCATGTCACATCCTCCATCATTTTTATGTAATCTTAATCCTTCTTCTAATCCCATCATTAGGATGTGTCACATCCTCCAAATTTTGCAAGTTGGCCTCTAATCTCTCTTAGTCACCTAACCATCCTCTAATCCTTCATTACTGTTCCCCATGTGATCTTTGACTTGTCACATCAAGTCACATGTGAAATCTAACTCTCTTCTAATCCTTATTAATCAGTCTAATTAAGTACTTGCACAATCCTAATCACTTAATTAAGTCAAGCCTATTAAAGGCTTTCTCCTTTTGGGCAAGGCATCTCCATTCCCCATGTGAATTTTTAATTCACATTTAATCCCCCAATGCATTTAAGGAATTTTAAATTCCTTCTCTCATCCCCATGAGAATATTTGAGGAATTTTTAATTCCCCACTTGTCCTCTCACCCACATGGGGACAAGTACCTCCTTTATGAGGAGATCTTGTCCAATCCCAAGGTACTTTGTACCCCCCTCCATGTCATGTCCTATCCTTCCACCTCATGTCCACTTCACCTTTTAGGGCTATATCGCATGCCACATGTCAAGATGTGAGGGCTTGTGAGTTCTCAACTCACCTTGGCCCTACATCTTGATCATTTGTGGCTCAATCTTGACCATCCATTTCCCCGAGGAATTCTCAAAATTCCTATAAATACCCCCTCTTTTCTCTCATTTTGGGAGGAGATCATTTGTGCTAGCCAAGCTCTTGCAATTTTGTTTCTCATCTTATACTTAGCCATTCTCTTGTTTTCATCCATATGCACTCATCCTCACAACATCATTTAGCTTGCATCTACTTTCCATCCAAGGAGCATACACATCCAAGATTGAAGGGCCAACCAAAGGATCGATTCGATGCAAGGTATAGAGTTCCATTTCTTGCTTTCATCTTGTGTTGTTTCCAACTTAGGATAATCTTGAGGTGTAGGTTGTTTTGGTGTTTATTTGCACTCTTTCACTTGCTGCTCATTTTATAATGCTCACATTCGACCTATCACATTCCTAGCATGCCCGGTGGGACCCACAAACGGGTCTTTTTCTTTCACGTTTGCTATTTTTTGCATTTTTTACAGAGTGGCAGACCTGTCCCTACAGAGTGGCAGACCTATCCCTGCAGAGTGGAAGACCTGTCCCTACAGAGTGGCAGACCTATCCTTACAGAGTGGCGGATTTGACCTTCTACTCTTTCTTCCTGGGGCTGCCATTTCCACACCGTTTGTCTGATTGACTCCGTTCAAAGGCAGTTCTTATTTTTTCGTGCTCTTTCCAACGATATATAACACTTGATACTTTTGAGAAGTTGGCTGGGGCACCTTTTTCTTCTCCGGTGGTGGACCTATCCTAGAGTGGCTAACCTGTCCTAATGCAGTGGTGGACCTATCCTAGTGCAGTGGTGGACCTGTCCTAATGTAGTGGCGGACCTATCCTAGTGCAGTGGTGGACCTATCCTAGTGCAGTGGTGGACCTATCCTAATGCAGTGGCAAACCTATCCTAATGGAGTGGCGGACCTGTCCTAATACAGTGGCGGACCTGTCCTTATGTTGTGGTGGACCTATCCTTATGCAGTGGGGGACCTATCCTGACAGAGTGGCAAACTTGTCCTCCCGAAGGTAAAATTTCAAGTTTTTTTCGATTGTCTTTTGGTAAATTAGGCACATAGTTTAATTAGAGGGGTCAATAAACCTTGTTTAGCGTGCTTGTGGAAGGCTATTTGACGTATCCAATCCCCTTGTACCATTTGGTGATCTTGGGTGATGAGAAATCGTAGCTTTCCAAGTCCTTTGAGTCACCCCATTTTCATTTTCTTAGTGGGACCTACTTAGGGATTTCATCACCCCAAGGGATGATTCCAACCACGCGTACTGGCAGGGTATATAAAGGGGGGAGAGAAAAAGATGTACCTCAATCCAACCACGTTGTAATTGGCAAAGCATCGGGATGACGTGAAGAGTTGGTCGGACCCTTTAGTATCTCGCTAAGGTTCCCGACTCAGGCTTGTAATGGGTTAGTGTTCACGGTTTGGGCCTCCTGTACCATGTGTATATCAAGGACTCCTTAGCAACCATGTGCATCTTAGAGTAGAAGACTTTGTTGACCATACCTGTTTCTACTAAATCTTAGGGTTGTGCTATCTGAATTGTCTTTCTCATGCAAAACCAGTCATTTTAAGTCTAGCCAAATCTGTTTATCAATGTTTGCTATATTTTGGGTCCTTTGCCTTACCCATCCATCAAAAAATCAAGCTTAAACTTATCCTCTGGCAGACCTGACCCTCCAGTGGTGGACCTGTCCCTCCGGTGGCAAACCTGTCCTGCTGTGGCGGACCTGTCCTTCCAGAGTGGCGGACCTGTCCTTCTTCTCTTTCTTCCCGGGGTTGCCATTTCCACACTGTTTATTTGATTGACTCCATTCAAAAACAGTTCTTCTCAGTTTTTCATGCTCTTTATGATGATATGTACCACTTCATACTTTTGAGAAGTTGGATGGGGCACCTTTTTCTTCACCATCTACCTCCTCGAGCGGAGTATACCCTACCATTGTCATCCGTTTATTCATTCTGAGTAAACATTCACCCATTTAACATATCCTTTCATCATTCCGAACTCTCATTCTATCATTCCAATCATTCGTTTACTTGTTCCGAGTAAACATTCATACATTTTGCACCTCCTTTCATCATTCTGAACCCTCGTTCTATCATTTTGATCATTCGTTTACTCATTCTGAGTAAACATTCATCCATTCAACACATCCTTTCATCATTCAAAACTTTGGTTCTATCATTCTGATCATCCGTTTACTCATTCTGAGTAAACATTCATCCATTTAACACATCCTTTCATCATTCCAAACATTTGTTCTGTCATTCCGATCATCCGTTTACTTGTTCCGAGTAAACATTCATACATTTCATAGTCCCTTTCATCATTTTGAACCCTCGTTCTATCTTTCTGATCATTCGTTTACTCATTCCGAGTAATCTTTCATCCGTCCCGATCAACTGTTTGCTCATTTTGAGTATTTGTTCATCCATTTCTATCATCCCTTTCTCCAATCAAATCATCAGGTTATTATCCAAATTGACCTAAGTATCTGATCTGATCATCATCATTAACATCCTCTTAGGATTGTCATCCATCCTAAGTTAATCATCATCGTCAGCCCAATCAATCCATTTTCAATCTCAAAGTGGATTCGGTGCTGCAATCATCCATTCATCCTTTAATCTGATCAATCAGTAGCCTACGTCACCTAGGATAATCTCCGAACAGGGTTTTTCAACCCCTCTCATCATCCTATCTGATCCATCGAATCGCATCCAATCGCATCCCTATCCAATCACCTTTAACCCAATCAATCTACTTCCATCTTGGAGCAGATTCGGTGTTGAGATCATCCTTTGGTAATCCAATCCAATCGCATCCCTATCCAATCACATTCAACCCAATCAATCTACTTCCATCTCAAAGCAGATCCGGTGTCATAATCATCCTTTGATAAATCAATCCCATCCAATCATCCAATTATCCTAATCTAAGCTTTAATCCAATCCCGATCTGAGCTTGTCCTAAATCTTGATTTGAGCTTTAATCCATTTCCATCCAAAATATTTATCCATCATCTTTATCCTTTCATCATCATGAATTCTTATCCTCCATCAATAGTGGTCAAGGGAAACCATAATTACGTCAACGATGATAATGAAAGTGTTGTTGATCAAGAGGTATATGACATAGATCCCCTTGACACTATCATTGCTAGTAAGCTTTCTCCACCCACATTCCAAAATCCAATCACCCCATCAAGTTATCCCATCATGTCTTCATCTATTCCTAATGGCACTCCTTATGCTACCTTTGACAAGGGATGTCCATCATATCCATCATATCCTTCATCTACATCATCTACTTATCCTAGTTTCCTGTCACAATACTCCTATCTTGATCCCCCATCCACATCCTCCTATCTAAATCCTTCATCCACATACACCCACTACCCTAATCTCCCATACCAATCTGCTCAACCTAATCCTACATTCACACCTTCTTATCCTAGTCAAACACACCCATACCCTTACTAAAATCCACCACCCGCCTCCTTGTGTCCTAATCCACCATCCCAATACCTTTATTACAACATGCTGCCCATATCTTCTACCAATGATCCACCGTCCATGTCATCCTATCCTAATTCCCCATGCCCATATCCTTACCTTAATCCTCCATCTAGTCTTAATCTTCCATCTAATCCTAGCCCACCAATCCCTAGTCCTAATCCCCCACTAATCCATAAACCTTCATCCACTCCCACCTCGCCATCTAAGCCTAGCGTATTCAAGTTTCTCCAAGGACTTATAACAAAGGAAACATCCCCCACTCCACACATTACAGTCGTGGAACAATGCCATCCCAACCCATCATCCATGGTCGTTAGTGACGAGACCCTTCTCCATCCAACATCTATCATTGATGATACCATCACATCCTCTGAATCCACTGAGTCCCCATCTCCTACCATCACATCCTCTGAATCCATTGAACCCCCATCTCCTACCATCACATTCTCTGAATCCGTTGAACATCTACCTCCTACTCCAGGAGTCATCAAACCCATCCACGACGCCTAAATCCATTCTGATAACTGCATTGAATCCTCCATCCTTCCATCTCCCCAACTTGAAGAGTCTCTCCAACACTCTGTCATCCTTCCATCCACACAAGATGAGTCATGCCAAGAGTCTAATCCAAAGCATGCCAACATATCCCCTTCTCCAGATCAAGATCCTACCATCCCACCTAGACCACCTCAAGATCATAGTCCCCCATCCATTCCATCCCGTGATCCTCTTGAGATTCAAGATTCTACTGCTCCACCTCCGTCTCCATTGCATGAGTCTTCTACCACAAAATCAGATCCTATCATATCCCCTACTCCCTCTCCAGATACCACCCATCCAAATGCTGCTATCCCATCATCTCCTTCTCAGGATCCCCCATCATCGCTTAAAAATGCTATCCCCACACCGCTCGCATATCCCCTTGGTACTCTCACATTCTTCAATGGTGGCCTCCTTGGAGAAGAAAAACATAGTGTATATACCACCCATCATCCCCCACCTAATAATGGACTCACATCATGTTTTCAGAATAACAAAAATCCTATCATGGATCGAATGCTCAAGAACATGAACTATTAAGGAAAAGGTCTAGGCCTTCACGAGCAAGGTATTTTAGAGCCCATCCAAGTCAAAGAACAAATTTGCATGCAAGGTCTTGGGTCTATTCCCCAAGACTCACAATCTAAACACGTTGGTACAACCTCTAGACGTCCTCAATGAGCCTTTTCCATGAGAAATGTGGGCTCTTCCCATCGCTCCACCAAATCATATGCTGCCATCCCTCCTCCTCTATTGTATCACCTCAAAACAACCGTCCATATTCCTCCTTCATCTGTTCCATCCATTTTGGGTCCTTACATCCCTCCATCCACCATCTCTCGTCCTTCATCTACTCTATCCATCTTGGGTCCATATATCCCAAGATCACCTCCTCCATCTCATCCTTTCACCCATTCAACACCTATACATGTCATCCATCATAAAAATCCCTCTCGCATATCCCATAATTAGGATCAACAAAGGCACATACCTAAACATACCCCATCTACATGTAATCCTCATACTCCTACCTCCATTGCTCCACATCGTCCATCCCCTCACACCCATCCCATTGCTAGTACGAGCACTTTGGATGCCAGAGGCAAAATGCATCAATCTAAACACCCACATGAATCTAAAGCTTCCCATGTCCCCTCTAAAAGACATGGTAAAGAAAAGAAAAACAAAATCCAAAATCAAAATCAAATCTATAGCTCGCAAAGAGCCACCAAAGAAAAACTCAAAACCATGTGGATCCCAAAGAAAAAAGATGCAATGCCATCAAATGAAAAATCTGTAAGAACATCCAAAGTTGCTAATCCAAAAGCTAATCCTTTTCATCCACCCTCTCCTACATCTATTTTGGGTCCCTATATCCCAAAATACACTATTTCATCTCCTCCATTATCCCCACATTCTCCATCCATTAATCCTTTTATCTTTTCACATCCACCACCACATATGCCAATGTTGGTCCTAAACTCACCACCCCATCACATATCCACCTCATCATTCCATCCATACACTTTTCAACATCCCACCCATTATCCCACGTATCTCTCCCATCAAATCCCTCTAATTCATCCTCTTGCATAATCCATTTCTCCTAATAGGGTTGTACCAATGTCCAACAGTCAGTTCGAACATGAGCTCTTAATACCTCAAATGGAACTTGATGCTTGAGTTCTTCCTCCATATCCTTATTTCATGCCTTCTAAAACCACTTATTCACCTCCCTATCCTTATCCATCTCCTTCCGCATACTATACAAAAATGCCAAAAATCCAAAAAAGTTCAAAATCAAAAAATCCAAAAAAAGTCAAAAACATCAAAAATAAAAAAAATCAAAAAATCAAAAAACAAATCAAAAAAATAAAATAGTAAAGAGAAATAATCCATATAATGGTGAAAACTTGGCAAACAAGCACCTTGGATAAGTACCATGATGAAAACCTGGCAAACAGGCATCATACATAAATCCCCATCTGCACTTGGGGGCAACTTCCTGATATGCATTCCCTCCATCCACTATGCTTCCAACTATGCAACCGTCTTCCCATTATCTGTCCTCTTCATAAATCCCCCCATCCCCCCTATCTTCTACATCCTACCATCATATCCCATTTATCTCCTAATCCTTCCATCCTCCTTGTGATCTTGATAACAATGGGGCAAACATATAAGAATGCTTTGGGCACCTCTTAGCATACATCTCCCTCATTTGCACACTATCCCAACTTTCATTCGCACTCATCTACCTTCCTTATCCACCTATCATGCTACCCTCAATCTCCCTTATCCCTGCATCCTATCTTCATCCATCTCGCTCCTTTATTTTCCCATCCTTCTCTATTGCATCCCTCATGCCTCCTCACACATGACATATCTAGAGTGGGGGCATCTATCTTCCTTTGTGATATAGTCCTTGGAGACATCATCCATTCCATCATAGCATCCCTTCCATCTTCCCATCCTTATCTTCTAATCGCTCCCGACAATCCTTTTAGCCTCCCTATCCTTATCCCCCTACCCATCCATCATAACATCCCTCCCCTCTCCCCATCATTATCTTCCTGTCCATTTATCTCTATCCACATCAAATCTCTTAATCCCTTGTCATTGTTATCTAGCTATAGCCTACTATCTCATCATTCATCATCTCATCATTCATCTCTTCATCATATCATCCCCCCACTTCATCTTTGATGATTTGGATAACTATCCCATCCCTGAGCTTTGTCTAGTCACTATCCTCCACTCCACTCCAATCCAATAGGTCTATGTTGCCCTATCGTGTCGGTCCAATCATTTTATCCCCTTATCTAGGGTTATCTCATCCTCTTTCATCCATCACTTGTCTTTGGCCTTCTGTCGAACTACGTTGCCCCTGCGCTTTCATGTAGTCAAGGTCGATCATTTGATCTGCCCCTGGGGTTCCATCCATCATCGATCTATATTGTCCAATTTTCTCCTGTTCTCCATCCTATCTTGGTCATCCATCGAAATCTCCATCATGGTCAGTCATCAGCCTTTTATCGAACTATGAGGGCTCTGCGCTTTCACGTAGGCAAGGCTAATCTTTGATTGGCCCCCGAGCCCCTAGGTCGTGAGGATGTGTTAGTCTCCTGTGTTGTGTCAGTCTTGTGTCATGTCTCTCATGTCGCATCATGAAGCTATGCCCTCATCTAGCTAGTTCTTAACAAAAAAGATCCACTTGTATCATCAAATCCAATCAGTTCTGAATATCTTGCATCATATCAATCTTTTAATTTAGTACCCATCATCGGTCTCAACAGGATGCATCCTTCCTAACAGACCTCATCAATACCATCCATCCCCTGATCCTATGGCAAAGGACGTTTGAATTTCATTGTGATCTTTTGATGCTTTTGGATTTTTTTTATCATTTGAGCTCCCTATCATCACTTGTCATGGTCACCTTGATCCATCATATCATGGTGTGCTTTAACTAGTCAACATAGGGGTGTATCTTGATCTTTTGTTTGTCTTCTCAGTTGTCCGACGTAGTACCCACCAAGATCCCTGAGGTCTTGTGTTATGCTGGGGCATCCTTCTGTGCTTGTGGTTATCCTAGCACCTGGCTCGACCAAGGTCATGGGGACTTTGGGGTGTTGGGATAGCCTTCTTGTTTGATCTTTTTGTTTCATGCATTAGACACTAATCTTCCTTGGTCATTTATACCTTGGTGTATCGTGTCTTCTGCTATAGAAAAAATTAGTGCTCCGACAATGGTAAATTGCATTTATATTGCATTTCATCTCTCATCCTCAAATCCCCCCATGCATTCATCTTTCATCACGCTCCCCTCCCAATCTTCCATCACATTGCATCATCTTCTTCAACTCCCCTTGCATCATCTCATCCATTTCGAGAGCACACTTGTGCTCTCCTGAACCCACATGTCCTCTCAAGGGGGGCATCCTTCATCCCTAATTTTCATCATCTTTTTCCTTTCCTAATCATTCAAAGGAATGACTGGGGCATCTTTTCCAATCTAACCATCTTCTTCTAGGTTCTATGTTTTAATATTCTTTGAAATGATGCTACTTTGTAACACCATCTCAAAGAGGGGAAAAATGTAGATGTCTAAATTTGGACACTTAATTTATCTAAATTCATCCCCTTTCATCTTATTTTCGTAATACTGCTATTATTTAATTAATAGCTTTGATTCTTCCAAATCCCTAAGGTATTTAATCAGTAATACCTTATCTCTTTAATCCTCCTTCCATCATTTGAATTAAATAAATATTCCATTTATTTAATTCCCTTCATGTCACATCCTCCATCATTTTTATCTAATTTTAATCCTTCTTCTAATCCCATCATTAAGATGTGTCACATCCTCCAACCTTTGCAAGTTTTCCTCTAATCTCTCTTAGTCACCTAACCCTCCTCTAATCATTCATTACTCTTCCCCATGCGATCTTTGACTTGTCACATCAAGTCACATTTGAAATCTAACTCTCTTCTAATCCTCATTAATCAGTCTAATCAAGTACTTGCACAATCCTAATCACTTAATTGAGTCAAGCCTATTAAAGGCTTTCTCCTTTTGGGCAAGGCATCTCCATTCCCCATGTGAATTTTTAATTCACATTTAATCCCCCAATGCATTTAAGGAATTTTAAATTCCTTCTCTCATCCCCATGAGAATATTTGAGGAATTTTTAATTTCACTTGTCCCTCTCAATTCACATGGGGACAAGTACCTCCTTTATGAGGAGATCTTGTCCAATCCCAAGGTACTTTGTACCCCCCTCCATGTCATGTCCTATCCTTCCACCTCATGTCCACTTCACCTTTTAGGGCTATATCACATGCCACATGTCAAGATGTGAGGGCTTGTGAGTTCTCAACTCACCTTGGCCCTACATATTGATCATTTGTGGCTCAATCTTGACCATCCATTTCCCCGAGGAATTCTCAAAATTCCTATAAATACCCCCTCTTTTCTCTCATATCTGGAGGAGATCATTTGTGCTAGCCAAACTCTTACAATTTTGTTTCTCATCTTATACTTAGCCATTTTCTTGTTTTCATCCATTTGCACTCATCCTCACAACATTGTTTATCTTGCATCTACTGTCCATCCAAGGAGCATACACATCCAAGATCGAAGGGCCAACCAAAGTATCGATTCGACACAAGGTATAGAGTTCCATTTCTTGCTTTCATCTTGTGTTGTTTCCAACTTAGGCTAATCTTGAGGTGTAGGTTGTTATATTGTTTATTTTCCCTCTTTCACTTGATTCTCATTTTCTAACACTCACATTCAACCTATCACAAAGATAATGAATGGTGATGATCAAGATCAACTAGATAAGAAATAGACCTAAGGCTCAAGTATTTTTCCCTTATTCCTTATCAAGACTAAGGAAAGGAGGGAAGAAAGAATGTATTTAGTACGAATGATGGAATATGGATAAGATGAAATATGTGGTATGGAAGATATGGATAAAGTGTATAGGATAAGATATATGATGTTCAAGAAGATCCTTAACCTTGTCAAGATCAAAGGTGGAAATGTAAGGAATGGGCATAGAAAGGATAATGACCATGAATGATAAGCTGGATGAAACTTGTCCCTAAGTGTAGAGTGCAAGAGAAATATGGAAGATAGGATATGAATGATAGGGAAATGGAGGAAGGACTTAAGCATCAAGTTTCACAACCAAATATCCCTCTAATAAACAATGGAAATGGGAATTAGACTCCTAAATGTTAGAATACTAATGATATGATGGAAGAATTTAAGGATTTATGCAAAGGTTTGGATTAAAAGAGAATGATAGGGGATGAATGTTGGATAATGGATAGGAGGTTGGAAGGCTTGTTGATGGATAGATGGAAAGGATGGCAAGATAAATATTGGCACACACCTTGAAGGGTGGTGGAGTGATGGAGGAAAAATGTATCTAGAAGGTGATAGGTTATTAGATGGAAAATTGGAGGAAGCTTTTGGATTAGCAAATTTGGATGTCAATTTAGATTTTATTGCTTCTATGAGACTTTTAGTAATCCACATGACTTTTGCCTTTGATTTTTTCTTTTTGGGCCTTTGTGACCTTTGAAATTTTTTCTTTTTGATTTATGGACCTTTATGGTTTATGAAAATTTCCTTTATGATTTGATGCGCCTTTGTGGCCTTTTAGATTTTTCTTTTTATTTTGGATCAAATTTTCTTTTATTTTTGCATTTCTCTTTGAGGAGACATGTTGATCCTTTGATACATGTGCATTTTGATATATAAGCTTTTGATATTTGGCACCCAAATTGCTTCCAAGAGCAATGGGAAGGGTGGATTGAGGTGAATGATATGGAGATACTATGGATGAGTTAATTTGGGTATAATTTTGAAAGGGGATCAAGGATGTGTGCCTTTGTTGTTCTTGAGAAATAGGATATGGACCTAGGGTAGAGGGAAGGTTTGATTGACTAGAATTAGGACCTAGGAAAGATGGAAGGTGTGATGGATTAGGATGAGGACCTAAGATAGATGGTAGGTTTGATAGATTGGGACACTTAGGCATATAACCAAGGCCATGGTGATCTGGGTTTCTTTGAATAGAAAGAGGTTCTAGGATTCCTTACTCATGAAGGACTAATCCTTTTCCTTTGTAATTCATAATTTGACACATTCATTTACCAATGGGATATGTATTGTTTGTGAAACATGATGTGAGTCCATTTTGAGGAGGATATGATATGGATGAGAGGATAGGTGTTGGAAGTAAACCAGAATGGATAAAGGTGGAGGATCCCAATTTATAGGTGTGGGGTTCATGGATAGCTTGAATAGGTGTGATAGGCTCTTGAAATGTGGATGATGGGGTGTTTTGATCTTGACTTGGAAAAGGATCATGAAGTGGTATGAAAGGAATATCTTGATAATGAGAAGGATAATCATCTTCATGGGATGAAAGGGTATCCTTAAATAGAAGCATATCTTGATCTTGATGAGGAAGGGAATCATGAGATTGTGTAGAAAGAATATCTTGATCATCATTTGGGAAGAAATCATTAGATAGGATGGAAGAACTAGCATTCTCTTGTTATGCAATAGAATCATGAGATGGTATGGATTGATTAGATGATGTGGAAGAAGAACTTGGAAGGATACTTGTCTGTTGAGATGGAAGGGAATTATTTTGGATGAAAAGTGAAAGGAGGGGATCATCATAAGATTCTTGAGAAATGGGATCTTGATCAAATATTGGAAGAATTTGTGGAATTTTGATATCATTGGATGGAGTGGAAAGAATATTTTGATCTTGATGTGTAGGGAATTCTATGCTAGCATGTTTTTGATTGAGAGATTGAAATGAATCATTGGATGTCGAAGATATGATAGAAGAGGATGATTGGATGGAATTGTTAACTTGAGTGAAAGATTCTTGAGGTTTATTTTGGCTTATGGTGGATGGAGATAAATGCATGACATGACAAGATTGCTCAATATTATTTGTGCTTGGGGATTTAGATTTTGGCTTATTGAACTTTTGCAAAAAATAAACAGCATTGAACTTGGATGATGTAGTTTTTGGTGAAGAAGGTCTCATGCTCATTTTTTGGTCAAGAGGATATGGGTAGATGTCTGGTAGCATATATATTTTTGTGTTTGTTTCCCTTTGTATGTCCCAAATTTGTTGTTGAAGTGTTTTCATTTGATGAGATAGAGCATTCAATTGATCCTCATCTATTTCAACCATGGTGGTTTGAGTTTCAATTTCTTGTTCTTTGGATTTTTTACTCTTGTTGTGAGGGATTTCTTGAAAAACATTGTGGATTTCCAATCTCTAATCATAAATTTTAGTTTAGATTTTTTATTTTTTAGGATGATCTTTTATCTGAATTTTAATGATTTTAGAATACACAACACTCAAATGAAAATAGTTGTTTTTAAGAGTTTGTAATCTAAAACTAATAGTGTATGTTCAAAAGAACCACAAATGGTCCTATTTTTACTGGTTTGATAACAAGAAGACACTTCAGATAGACTCACTCTTAATAGTCAAAAGGTGATCGTTATACTCAACAACCCATAGCTTAAAATTGCATCGACTCACACAACAACGTCACCCTCTAGAGGGTGCCCATTTTTTTGTCTTTTCCAGGTGCGTACTTAGAGTGACAGAAGTGGATACTAGATTCCCTGAGCAAACATTCCTTGGAAATTATATGGTGAGTGTCTTGGGGGTATATTTTTCCTTACCCTTGCACTATGAGTATTACAATGTCTAGTTACTTACTCACCCAGATACTACACTAGGTTGTTAAAAAGGGTTTCCATTCAGAGCAGAAATAATAGACTCCCTTAAGAGACCTCCCAACCTTTAGAACAAAGGTTTTAGGGATGGTTATCTTGCACACTTATGGAAAAAGTGGGTTTCCCTAGATTTGCTTTAAATTTTATAGTGGGGTGGAAAAACTTGGCTTTGGTTTGAACCCACTTAGGTCATTCCCATAGGGTGAGTACTTTTTCCCACTACGACAAGCCTTCTAAAGGATGTAATAAAACTTGAAGAATGCATAAAAAGGATGAGGCTGGCTTTTTGGTCACCCAGTTAAGGGGAGAGCATATGCCTATCACCACACAAACACAAAAATCAAGTTGTTCAATTTTTAGAGCCCAAACTACAATTTTATATCTATGTGAAGATGCTACTTCACAATGAAGATGTTGCTTCACAAAAAGACATGGTGTTCATTTTTAAATCCCAAATTGAAAAATCTAGTGAGTACCCTAGATTGGTAAATTTTTAATCTAAAGGAAAATGTGGCTATCCTAGGATTGATTCAGTTTAAAACCAAATGAAGAATTGTCTATCCTAGATTGATTCATTTTAAGTCCAAATCCAAAAACTAGTGAGTTTCTAATGTTCTTTTCAACCAGCTTTGAAAAATCTTGTGTAGATGGTTAATTTTAAGCCCAAAGTAATTCTAGTTGGTCCTAAAGCATGAATGAAAAATAGCATATCATGAGTGTAAGAAAACACTATTATAATGGATGTCAAATGCTTTCTTTCACTTCAATGCTCCATGTTCTTCTTAAAACCTACAATAAATGCTAAAAAATGTTAGATGAGATAAAGAAATAAGAAGATATAAGGGTTAGATGAATGATTAAGCATAAAAACCTTAAAACTTAGACCAAGTTACAATGGGATTTGAATTTAAATGTAAAATTGAAGATTTTAACTCTACAAAATATGATAAATACCTACACCATTTCATAGCTAAAAAAATTCTACCCCATTTCAAAAAAAAAAAGTTTTGAAAAATACCTCTGTATGACCAAGATATGGTCATTTTAAGATTGACTGTTAAAGTGCTAAAACAAAGGTCAGAAGCACTACAGAATTCATCAGAAGTGCTAAAACAGATGCAGAAGTGCTAAAATAGAGGTCAGAAGTGCTACAAATTTATCAAAAGTGCTAAACAAGCCAGAAGTGCTAAAACAAAGGTTAGAAGAACTACATAATTTATTAGAATCGCTAAAATAGAGGTCAGAAGCACTAAAACAACCTCAAAAGTGCTACAAAATTTATCGGAAGTGCTAAAACATAGGTCAAAAGCTCTAAAAATGCCTCAAAAGTGCTACAACATTTATCAGAAGCACTAAAACAGTCCTTCAAAGTGCTACACTTTTCTTCTAAAATGCTAAAATAGTCCTCAAAAGCACTATACTTTTCGTCATAACTGCTAGAATAGTTCTCAAAAGCATTATAGAATCTCCTAAATGTGCTAAAATTGATGATGCTAGACTCCTATATGAATTTTTTTTAGAAAAACTTGTTAAAAACATGGGGTACGACCCCACGGTGGGCGCCAGAATGTAAGTGTGGAAAAATGTAAACAAACTATAATTAAATACACCTCTTAATGAAACATTGTATCAGAATTAAGCATGAATTAAACTAATTTAAAACACATAAAATCCTAAAAGCATGCCATTATCTCCTATCTCCAAAGATTTATCAAATTACAAAAGCTCTCAGATTGTAAGCACCCTAACTGTTTAAAATGCCTATCTAGAGAATGGAATGGATGCTAAATGTTGTGATGTGATGATTTCTAATGAATTCTAGATGATATGATGCTACTGTAAACTATCCTGACACGAAACCTACTAAATGGAAGCTACAGTAAAAACTAATGGTGTTGCTATGATATGAAATCTAATAATGCCATGATGTTATGATGATACTAAAATGCTAATGCTAAATGATTGCTTGGTTGCTTGAGTACTAATTCCTGTAGAGTAAGTTTGCATAAAAGATGATGATTCTCGGATTTTCTCAGATCATTTTGATGCTTTAGAAGGCTATATATATAGATTTTCTGCAGCAAATTTGCAGAGGGATAACACAACAGAGGCTGAGATTCAATCTGGAGATTTGAATGGTATGAGATGAGAAGGTGGAGTTAATCATGGAGGATTGTTCCTACCCATGAAAACACCAGGCAAGATGAGAGGAAAATTTTGAGGAAGAAGATTGAGAGGATTTCCTAAGAGTTTGTCCCCGAGGCTCTTCAGGTGAATAATAGTTGCATTAATTAGATTTGAAAAATCTAATTTTATTGGTGAGTGAAAAGAGGGATTAGATTTATGCATTTGTTTAAATATTTTTGGTTTATTTAAATTCAGCAAAAAGAGATATAAATAATTTAATAAAACAAACTATAGAAGTTGTTTATTAAATTAAAATAGAAAGAATATGATAATTAAATTAAATATTTTAGGACATCTTTATTTAATTAAGAAGAAATGTGATGAGATAGTTAAATAATATCAACTATTGAAGTTGTGTATTTAATTTTAGGATAGATTTGATGGATAAAGTATAGAAGAAATAATAATGATAATAATTAAATAAAACAAAGTATTTAATTTTGTTTATTTTAATTAAGAGGAAAATATGATAAGATAGAAGAACCAATAGTGAACTTAATATAAATAAATATTTCTATTTATTTACTAAGTAGATGAATTTAAGATTAATTAATCAAATAAGTTACATGTATTTAATTAATTATATTCTCTGAACCATTTTTAGGTGTCTACAACAACTCTTCTCATTCTTCTTGCAGTCTTTTTTGAAGCTCATATGATTGTGGGGTTAGGCCTTGTACTATAATTTTAGAGTTTACCATGGACAATTGCTTGAATACTTCTTCCTTTTGCTGAAAAATACTTTTCAAGATAGAAGTGTTCTAGTGCTTTATTCTTCCCTTCACATATTTTAATTTGCAACAAAATCTAAACATAAAGGTTCCTTCTACTAAAGGAGCTTGACACCACCATTAATTTAAAAGATCCTGAAATAGAGGATGGAAAAACCACCTCTTTTCAAATTTGAAAGATGCTTTTGAGATTGAAGCCACCTTTTTCCTTTCAATACTAAGACACAATAGAAAATGATCTGAGCCTATCTAAGGAATAATTTCTAACATTAAGATAATATTATGAGTGATCCAATTCAAGGAAACCAAGGCCATATCCAAACACATAGCTATTTGCAAAAAATATTTACATTTGTTTGTCCAAGTGTAATTCCCATTTCTTTGTTGTATATCAACTAGTGCATTGTCAAGGACGAAGGAACTGAAGTCCTCAACTATTTTTTGAGGAGGAATGCTTCCACCCTTTTTGTCTTTCATGGATAGAATTGCATTGAAATCTCCCATTAATATCACCTTCTTAGCCCAAAATTGGTCCAAAACTTGAGTCAAATCATCCCACAAGAGCTTCTTCCCACCTGTTGCATTAGGTGCATAAATGTTTAACAAATAAAATTGAAGATCAAACTATACCACCTTCATTAACTTCCAATGATGCTCAATTTTTATAATTTCTACTAACATAGATTGAGGTTTCCACAAAATGAGCATTCCCCCAAAATCCCCTTGTGCAATTGATTGTGTTGATTTCCAACCACCCCATTTACTAATACCACTTCATAAGACTATTGAGATAACTTTGTTACTTGTAAGAGAATAATATATGCCTAGAAGCAAAAAATTGATGCTTAATGTGGGCTTGCTTTCTAGGGGAATTAATGGCCCTAAAATTCCAAGATATAATCCTCATTCCATATTTGAAGAGCTAGATGCTACCCTCAACCATTTTTTGATACTCCTATCTAAATTTGATTATCTTCTTGATACAATTTCCTCCTATAGCTTTTATGCATTAGATTTTCTACCACATTTACCAAGTGAATTTTGAGTAGGAAGATCCAAAGAAGGAGTTTGTTGAGTTGAAAAATTCTATGGAAAATAAAACTCCTTACTCTCCTCATTAAGAACTATACTAGTTTTTGTATCTTCTGTTGAATAAGTGACTAATTTAGACAAACTATCATCCTCCTCTACTCTTGAAAACTCAAAAAAGGATTTAACTTCTTTGGTTTCCAATTCTAATATAGCTTCTGGTGTTACCACCTCCTCAGCTATTTCATCAATGATAGAAGAACCTACCATAGTGAGAATATTCTCAGCAAGACCCTCCAAATTACCCATATGAAGAAAAGACTGAAAGTCCATAGAATCTAAACTATCATACTTATATTGCTCCCAAGGCATGCTCCCTATTTATGAGTTTATCTTATTTAACTGATTTTCTAAGCTACATGCTAGAGTAGGCCTTGAAGCAAAGCTATCCCATATTAATGCAGAAGAAATACTATGAACTTGTTGGATTAAGAGATGAAAAACTAAAGGAACATATAAATATAGAGCTTTAGAATTTGAAAAACATTTTAAATCTGCATAAATCCCTTTTCTATTTACAAGTGGAAAAGTTCTATGAAATCTACCTCTATCCAGGGATCTTCTCATATGCTCAAAATGTGTAGCCATCGGATGATAGATAAACTGACTAATTTGGAAAAGACGACCCAACACTTGGTCAATCTTTAAGGATAACTCCAAGCTCTGTGTGGGGTCCCTTTTGACCTTTTAGAAGTTAAGGACTTTGCTCCCCTACACAACTCTATTCCAAATGATGCGATGAAAACAAATATGAACTAGAACTTGAAGGGATATCATAAGTGACATTGGGAGTATACATTTTACCCTTTCCCTTATACTTTCCATTTGAAACAATCCCCAACAAGTCTACATTAGTAGAGCTAGCATCATGTGAGTCTTGGATTGTATCTTGTAACAAGTTTGGCAATTAAGAATAAAAAATAGATTCGGCATTCTTAGTCTTGCTTTCCTAACCCTTTAACCCTTTACAAGAAGTATGATGAACCAAGATATGACATTCCTTACAAAATTTTGAATGATTTTCATAGAAAATATCTTGTATGTGAACTCCAGAGTTAGATAAAATTCTAATAAGTTTGGGCAGGTCTTTCGCCATATCAAACAAAACACAAACCCTAATTAGCAACTCTAGTTTAGTAAAGAAATCCAAACCATGTTTTAGGAAAATGCCAAGCTGGTTAGCAAGAATTTCAACAATGTTTAGCTCCCTATACTCCAAGGGTAAAGAATGCATTTGTAACCAGAAAGGAATGAATCTAATTTTCTCTTTTTTAGGGTTAAAGTTAGGCACCCAAGGTTGGACATGCAAACCAAAACCCCCATACACCCAAGACTTAACCCTAAAGATCACACCTCTAGCTTGCTTAGTAGAGAAAAAGACAATAAAAAAACCATTTCTTTTGTCTATATAAAAAAATGTTATTTTCCTCTTCCCAATCATGATAGATTAAGTCTTTTAGCTTAGAAATGGAAAGAGAAATTTGAAAAAACTTACAAATTAGAATCATTTCTCGAAGGTTCTATGACTAATCTTTGAGAAGAGTCTCATAAATATTTATTGTTGGAACCTCCAAAGACCACTAATGTTGATTGGCCCCTTGGGGATGAGAGTGGTTTGGATTTTTCTTCTTCTCTTGCCATTGTTTCCTATTTATATACCTCACACCTTGATGAAGAGGAGCAGAATATTGCCTTTGATTTTTCTAGTGTTGCTCATTTGAAGATATACCCCTAGAGCCACATTACTAGGGAAACTAGCAGGAGAAGAATATTTCAAAGGGATATTGTTTGGAAATGTTGATGGGTCCCATTCCAAACCAAATAGCTCAACAACTATAGCAACTTTTGTCTCCTTATGGGGTGACTCTGGCAAGAGAAAAGTCTTAGAACTACTTTGTTTCACATTATGAAGTTGTAGTCAAAGTATCATGTAGCAATATTCATGTTTCCTAACAATATTATTTGGGAAAGTAGTCGAAGAAGCAACAATATCCAACTATTTAATGTTATCAACTTTTGGATTGAAGGGAGCTCTGAGTACTTCAGGATCCCCAAAATGAATAGAGGATTAGGAGGAAACTATGTGAGATCCTACAAAAGCCTCTGAATCCAAGCCACAAATATCAAAAGGCAGTTGCAGTGCCTAACTAAGTGTTTTCCTAGGGTGGAAGGAGTTGGCGTTAAAAAAATAAGAGTTAAAACCTCCATTGTTGGAGAATCCTCGCATCCAGGAAGAAAGAAAGCCCCCAAACTTAACATTCCCCCAATTTTTGGAAGAATAGGAACTTCTTGAGAACCGATGGGGAGATCTATAGGTAGAATCAACAAAACCCTCGGTAATTGAGCTCCTAGCAGGGAAAAGAGCTTCATGAAACACCATCAGATTTATAGAACAAATCAAAATTTTAAAAATTTCTCATTGGAGCACTTAGGCACGATCCAAAGAGTGTGGTCTTCCATTTCCATCTTTTAGGATTTTTATGAGATGATACATATAAATTAATATATTAATATAAAATTAATATACATAAATATATTAATATATTAATATACAATTAATATATATATTAATATATATATATCATATATTACTATTAATATATTCATATATATTATATAATATATATATTAATATATGTCATATTTTAAAAAATTAAAGTGTTCTCCAAAATGGTAGCTCTAAAAAATGAGTATCCACAAGAATTGTGGATAGCTTTAAGCAATAGATATTTGTTTTGTAAAATATATTAATATATATAAAAATATGTATTAATATTAATATATATTTTTTATATATTAATATATTATATATATAAATATATAATATATGTAATATATAATATATAATAATAGGTAAGAAAAGATAGGATAAGGAAAGAAATGGCGTGTGGTGGTCTCCAACAGTCAAGTTGTAGGATTGAGCAAGGTCAGGATGGAAGGAGGTGGCCCCGAAAACTAAATGTGGAAGGAATCTGGCATTCTCAAAGGTGGGAAAGGCCTTGTAATAACAATAGGCAACCTATGGATGATCTGGGCAAGGATTTTGAGTGGTCATGAACAGTAGCAAGGTTCTCCTAGATTTAGGGGTCAACAAGAGAGGGGAGTTTATTGAAATGAAGAGTTCAAAAGGCCTATGCAACAAGATAGGGGCCTTAAAGGAAATGGTGCTGCTATGAGACAAGAAGAGTGTTGTGCATGTTTTGTACACAGGCCCCACTGTAGGCAGGGACCCCCTTTTTTTCACTCCCGACAGGCTACTTTGCTCCTGTCTTATTTTGCGTGCCCCATTTCCAAGTCCAAATTGGTCATGTGCTTTCAAACGATCAAATGCCCTACCCAAATTCAACTACTTGGGGTATTCAAATTTGTAGAGAAATGAGGTCCCCCATCCCCTTTCTACCTTTTGTCTTGTTTTGGCTATTTTGGAAACATCTGTGGACCCCTATCAGTCTAGTTTCCATATTTTTGGCTTTAGGGACAACTTTTTGGTGGATCTGGGATGTGTTTGATGTGCTTAAATGAACTTCCAAGGTTTCATCAACGTTCGGTTAAGTTTCGGTGGTTCTAGAGCTTCGTCCCTCTTTGGCTATTTTTGAAACATCCGTGGACCCTTCTTGGTCTAGTTTCCACATTTTTGACTTTGGGGCCAACTTTTTGGTGGATTTGGGATGTGTTTGTGGTGTCTAAGTGAACTAGCAAGGTTTCGTCAACGTTCCGTTAAGTTTTGGTGGTTTCGGAGCTTCATCCCCCTTTTGTTGTTTTTGAACATTCAGCGGCCACCTCCCTTTGGCCTCCGGAGCCTAGCCCCTTCGTGGCTGTTTCTAGGATTCCGCCTCTCCATGGCCCTTTCAGAACATCCGATGGCCACCTCGCTCCCGGCCTCTGGAGCCTAGCCCCTCTGTGGCCGTTTCTAGGATTCTGCATCTTCATGGCTGTTTTGGAACATTCGGTGGCCACCTCCCTTCTGGTCTCCGGAGCCAGCCCCTCCATGGTCATTTCTGGGATTTTGCCCCTTTTGGCTATTTTGGAACATCCAGCGGCCACATCCCTTCTCCTTTCGAGTGGTCATTTCAGGATTCCGCCTCTCCGTGGCTGTTTTGGAACATCTGATGGCCACCTCCCTCCCGGCATCTAGAGCCCGACCCCTCCGCGGCCATTTTCGGGAGTCCATCCCTCCTTGGCTGTTTTGAACATCCAAGAGACTACCTCCTTCCTGGCTATTTTGGAAACATCCAGAAACCTTCCTTCTTCCCGGTTGTTTTGAACATCTAGAAGCCTGCCTTCTTCTCGGCTGTTTTGGCTTTTGTCTGCTGTCTGCCTTCTGGATTTCCTCCACCGTCTTTCCACCCTCTGGCGCTCACACCCTTGAAGAATGCATTAATGTTTATGGCCCAAATAAGCTCCAAATATGAATATCAAGTTATTTTGATGATGCATGGATAGATCTAGCAGGGAATTTGTAGGTTTTACTGACATTTTCCTTAACTCATGTATAAATGAACTTACGACACTTCATGTTTGCAGGAGTCAAGAAGCTTTCCATAGGTCTATCGAAGAGGCCCATTGAGGGCATTGTCCTACCTTTTTCTAGATGATGATGATTTCTAAGGAGCTTCCTACCCGAATCAAGGGTCACCAATCTATTGATGCCAATCGTCGATGGACTCATTTGATCCAAGGAAGAACACTGCAAACACATCAAGTAAGAAGACAACATTTAGGCAGTTTCTGCTATAGTGAAATGGGCAATTAGCTAAATGACAAAATTGCTACAGTGACTATCACTAGATGACAAAATAGGGAAAATACAAGGAATGTATTTTAAATTGCTAGATAATGGAGGGTAGGTGAAACCTTATTGTAAATCAAATATGGGCCATTCGATGTAATTGAATTCTAGCCATTATATTGGGCTTTGGAAAACTATAAATAGGGACTTGCCCCTCATTTGTAAGGGTTAGAGAGCTGTTGTAAAAAGCATTTGCAGCAATAGAAGACAACATTGCATGATTTTATGGATGTTTTATTTGATTTTTCTTATCTTGCATGCATGGTTTTTCCTTCCATATTAGTTTTAATGTTAGTTTTTTTGAATGGAAGTGATAATGGAAATTATTGTTTTGGTATTTGATGAGCTTTTAGCCCATACTTTTAGCACTTATTGATGACAAGCTGTTGTGCAAAGTTAGCTTGGGCTTCTTTATTTCAATGCTGCAACTTAGTTCAATTGCATGTTCATGGTGTGCATGTGCAATCTGAAAATTAGCAGACCTTAGAAGATTGCAGTAGTTTTTTGTAGTTGTAGGCTTCTCTTGGTCAAGGAAAACTCAGATTAGGAAGCCTATCTACTTTAGTAGCTACTATTGTTACTATTCATTCTTTTCTTAGGATTAGAATAGCTTTATTAACCCTTCTCCTTTTGCTGTTTCTTTTAATCCTTAGTTAGAGTAGGACCCAAAGCATCACCATGAAGCTAAATCAGATGAACTTGATGAGTTTCAGCTTGCTGTTTTGAGTGGACAACCACTATTCATTCACTTTCAGCACTTTGAAACTACATTTGCAAACCCAACTTCCATGCTTTGTAACTCATCCGTAATACCACCTTGTGATTTCAGCAAATCACATAAAACAACTGAGATATTCCAAGCACTGTCAAGACCTGACATTAGAGACCTTGGGATAGTGTTCTGAAATATGATTGTGGAATATTGTATTTCAAGAGAGGTAGTGCACCTATGCACTACCTATGTTGAAAAGTGCATAAAAAACACATCAACAGAACAAGTACTAGAAGGAGGGTTTGACACATTGGAAATACAAAGTTGAAGATTGGAAATGATTCATTTTATGCCCTCCTCCTCCTAATGCCATCAATAGAACTGGCACTAGAAGGAGGTTTGACACGTTGGGAATGCAAAGCTAAAGGTTGGAAGTGATTCATTTTATGCCCTCCTCCTCCTAACACCATCAACAAAACTGGCGCTAGAGGGAGGGCGTGACATGTTGAGGCTACAAAGCTGAAAGATGGAAATCGAACAGTGACCTTTCAAGAAGAAATCTGAGATAGGGAGATCTCTTTCAATGCTAAAAATTAGAAAATTTTGAAGGAAAAAAAAACTGAGTGAAAATGGAGCAGCATGCACAAATTGACATCACTCAGCTGCATGCAGATTTGAACAAGAGATTGAAGAAACCATTGTAGCAATTTGCATTGGTGGATAGATGTCAGATCCATTGCACTCATAGGCACAATGAGTTTGGGTGTCTCACATTCTTGAGCAGAATTGAAAGGGTATTGCAGGGAGAAATTCCCTTTTGGGAAATCTATTAGCCTTTAGCCCTTGTAGACTCAGAGGAAGAGTTGACAACCATGGCAGCCAAGGCATTCAAAGAGCTGATCCAGGAACATTTGAGCAGCAAGGATGGACCAAGATTTGAGGAAGTACTAATGGAAAGTTGGTGTAGATTTCACAATGCACCACATTCAAAATTTATGTGTCCATCATGTGACAACATCATTGCTCAAGCCAAGGGTTATTCAAACAAGTTGGAGCAGCCAACTCCCAATGAAGAGAAGTTATCCCATGAGGCAAAACAGCTGTCAGCATCTAAAGGACAACACATTGAAGATGAACCAAGAAACTTGATACAAGTTGATGTTGGAGCAGTAGACATCGAAGTTGAAAATCAGGAGGAAGAGATAGATTTCACTAGGACAGCAAGGTGTCTTGGTGAAAATCTGATTGAAATTAATTTAGAAGACCTTCCCTCCACCAATCAAGGGAAGTCCTCCACTCTAGAAGAAGAGCAATTGGTAGATGACAATGAACCAATGAAGTCTACAGTCGTGCATGCTGGGACAACTAATGAAGATGCTGAAGATTATGAAGAAGAGGACGCTAAAAGCCTTGGGGTAGCAGAAGGACATGGTAAAAGCATAAGAAAAATTAGATTGGAAGACCTCTCCATCTATAATGACAGTGATCAAGAATCTAAAAATGCAGTTTTGGAGGAGTGGGAGCAACCACTCACTACGGCTGTCTACCATCATGCTTCTTTTTCAAGTGATGAGTAGGACCCGGTCATGGATAGATATGACCAACTAGTCTCCAGATTAGCAAATTTTTGGTCAGAGCTGAAATACCAATTCAATTTGGAGGTGCTACTATTGCCAAATTGGTGCAAGCTTCATGATTCATCACAGTCAGAGTTCGCATGTGAACTATGCCAAGAAGCCATGAAACAAGTTAGAAGAAAATCAAGGCAGCCAAGTGCTCGACCTCCTCTACTTGCTGCTCAGATCGAAGTAGAAGGGCAAGAGCCAGAGCCAAGTGACAACTTGGCTAAAGGTGGACTTCAACAGGATGTTGGGGCAGCAATAGAAGGACAATAATACAATCTCATACTTCCAAGTGATGAAGTAGATCAAGCGGGAATGTTGTCCACCAATTATCAAGAATTTCCTCTCGAAGAGCATTTGCACACCATGAATGATAGGCTTTATGCCGAACCCTTGGAGGGAAATTATGCAATAGACTTTGGTCCCCTTGACGAGGTGCCATCAATTGATGACTTCTTTCTATTAGGAGCTGCACTACAGAGGTATGCTCATGCCGAGGAAGAGCACATCCCAGAAGACAGTAGCGATGAATACATGCTCTTTGAGCCCCTGAATAGTGATGCACTAGGGTTTCCAGATTGGGAGAGGAGCTCCTTCTCCATTTACAGTGATAGCGAGCAAGAGGAAATGAGTGAACGTCATGATGAGAGGCATGAACAACAAAAAGTAGAAGACAAAGGCGGAGGTGCTAAGATAGCTACTAACAGAGATGAAGCACTCGACTGACTACAAGATGCAACTTTGAGTCCTTCTGCCATGATCATTGTTGATCCTCCTTCGTATTCAAATGGCTCCAATAGCATAGATTCACATATGTCATCGTCCCATAACACTGAACATCATGAAAATAAGGCTGACACCTAGGAAAGGAGATGGGACAACATGCTATCCCTTGAAGACAGCAATCAAGAAGAAGTTTTGGCAACGAAAACCCACGCAGATGAGGTGTACTTCTTCGAGGAACAACCAGTGGAGGTTGTGGATCCCATTGGTGGATTGGAAGAGTTGTTTGCTACCCTGTCCTCCTAGCCTTATGTCAGCTTAATGTCTGAAGTGTTGCACCCTCCACCATGCCCACCTGAAGCTGCCAATGTAATGACCAAGGATGTTGTGCTTGCTCTCGACTATCCGATGCTGCCACCTCCATGTGACGACATCCAGGTTTTATCCTTCCTTGCTCCTATCATTTCTCATAACTACACTTATTATTTTGATTATGGGAATAAGGGAAAATGAACATGTTTATGGATTAACCATGTGTTCAATGAGCCTCCTCAATTGCTAATTTTTCATGATGACATGATTGAACTTGAGTGTTGCAATGTTGAATTTCTTTTTTTAGAATATAAAGATGAATTTGCATGGTTAAGAAAAATGACAATTTCCTGTTTTCTTGTGCATGCATTATGAAATAAAATGAGTGTTAATGTCAACTCGCCTTGCCTGAACATAATGCTTTGTAAATATCTTTGTACATAGTCATTTTTGAGTAGTATAGGTTTCCTGTACATACTCCATTTTCTTGCTATCCTTAGGTTAGTTGGTGTGTGTAGGTTGCTCGCTTTATAGGTTTTTTTCCTTTCATTTTATTTTTCTTTGTTGCTACTTTGCTCGGGGTCCCTTTGCTTTTAGTTGGGCACATCTATGCACACAACAACCATACTTATCGCCTAGGGTTTTTCTATGTATTTTTTTGTCAAACTCTAATCAAGTCTTTAGAGTGGATGGTGAAGGTCTTTTGTTAGTGTCAAGTGATCTGGGTGTTTGATTCAAAAAGGATAAGTTGTTGGTTTAGTCTGACTTTGACATATTCTAAAATTTTACAACTCTTCCACATCTTAAGAATCTGACGATCACTATAGGGCCTTTTGTGAAGTCTAGTTAAGTGAAAAATCTAAGATTCTGCTCTAGTGCCACTGTGATTCTAAGCCCTAAATGTGAGCTTCAATGCTTGCGGGTTGAAATAAAAGATCTGAAAAGAGAAAAAAAGAAAAGAAAGAAAGAAAACATTGAAAATTAAAAGAAAGAGAAATTTCAACTTTTCAGGGGTATCCAAGCAACTCTACCGAGGCTATGGACGCCCGGCCGGTAGTAGAGCAATGTTCAGGAGAATCACAGCGATAACCTCGTCAGGGCTATGGACACCTGACTGGCAGTGAGGTAATGTCCCAAATGCTTTTGGAGTTAGAATAAACTACGTATCTTAACTAAATAGAGCTTGGGTTCCTGTAGCAACTGAAGGATGGGAATTAACGCAATTGCACACACTTGGATTTTCAACATACTAAAGGTTGGGTTAGCTAATGGTTTTGATCCTTTGGTTGGGCAACTGGTTTGTTTTCCCTAGCGTGAAGGTCAGAACCAGAGATTCT
This sequence comes from Sequoia sempervirens, assembly GCA_007258455.2. Taxonomy (NCBI): domain Eukaryota; kingdom Viridiplantae; phylum Streptophyta; class Pinopsida; order Cupressales; family Cupressaceae; genus Sequoia; species Sequoia sempervirens. Next base: position 37,797 of record VDFB02383291.1, on the reverse strand, counting down.
AGGTTCATGATTCTAGTTTGTCATCAAAATGCTCTCGAGCATTTCCCCAATGAGTCACTATTTGTTGTGCATGTTTTGCACACACGCCCCGCTGTATGCAAGGACCCCCTTTTTTTCCACTCCTGATAGGCTGCTTTGCTCCTGTCTTGTTTTGCATGCCCCATTTCCAAGCCCAAATTGGTCATGTTTTTTCAAACGATCAAATGCCCTACCCAAATTCACCTACTTGGGGTATTCAAATTTACAGAGAAATGAGGTCCCCCATCCCCTTTCTACCTTTTGTCTTGCTTTGGCTATTTCGAAAACATCTGTGGACTCTTGTCGGTCCAGTTTCCATATTTTTTGCTTTGGGGACAAATTTTTGGTGGATCTGGGATGTGTTTGATGTGCTTAAATGAACTGCCAAGGTTTTGTTAATGTTTGGTTAAGTTTTGGTGGTTCCGGAGCTTCATCCCTCTTTGGTTGTTTTGCAAACATCTGTGGACCCCTATTGGTCCGGTTTCCACATTTTTGACTTTGGGGCCAACTTTTTGGTGGATTTGGGATGTGTTTGTGGTGTCTAAGTGAATTGCCAAGGTTTCATCAATGTTCCGTTAAGTTTCGGTGGTTTCGGAGCTTCATCCCCCTTTTGCTGTTTTTGAACATCCGGCGGCCACCCCCCTCCCGACCTCCGGAGCCCGGTCCCTCCATGGCCATTTCCGAGATTCCACCTCTCCATGGCCATTTTGGAACATTCGACGGCCACCTCCCTCCCAGCCTCCGGAGCCTGGCCCCTTTGTGGCCGTTTCCGAGATTCTGCCTATCCGTGGCTGTTTTAGAACATCCAGTGACCACCTCCCTTCACATCTCCAGAGCCCGGCCCCTTCGTGGCCGTTTTTGGGATTCCCGCCTCTTCGTGGCTATTTTGGAACATCTATCGCCCACCTTCTCACCTCTAGAGCTCGCCCCTTCGTGGCCATTTCTGATTCTCATTTGTGGCCGCTTGGAATGACCCCGCCGCCCCTCCTCGCCCTCCGGAATTCCTCCATGGCCGTTTCCAGGATTCCACCTCTCCATGGCTGTTTTGGAATAGCTGACGACCACCTCCCTCCTGGCCTCTAGAACCCGGCCCCTTTGTGGCTGTTTTGAACATCTAGGAGCCTGCCTTCTTCCCGACTATTTTGGAAACATCCAGAAACCTTCCTTCTTCCTAGCTGTTTTGAACATTTGTGAGCCCGCCTTCTTCCTGGCTATTTTTGTTTCCATCCGCTGTCTGCCTTTTGGCTTTCCTCTACCATCTTTTTTCCCTCTAGTGCTCACACCCTTGAAGCATGCATTAATGTTTATGGCCAAAATGAGCTCCAAATATGAATATCAAGTTATTTTGATGATGCATGGATAGATCTAGCAGGGAATTTGTAGGTTTGACTGACATTTTCCTTAACTCATGTATAAATACACTTACAACACTTCGTGTTTCCAGAAGTCAAGAAGCTTTCTCCAGGTCTATCGGAGAGGCCCATTGAGGGCATTGTCCTACCTTTTTCCAGATGATGATGATTTCTAAGGAGCTTCCTACCCAAATCAGGGGTCACTAATTCATTGATGCCAATCGTCGATGGGCTCATTTGATCTAAGGAAGAACACTGCAAACACATCAAGTAAGAAGACAACTTTTAGGTAGTTTCTGCTACAGTGAAAAGGGAAATTAGCTAAATGACAAAATTGCTACAGTGACTGTCACTAGATGACAAAATAGGGAAAAGACAAGGAATGTATTTTAAATTGCTAGATAATGGAGGGTAGATGAAACCTTATTGTAAATCAAATCTGGGCCATTCGATGTAATTGAATCCTAGCCATTCATTTGGCCTTTGAAAAACTATAAATAGGGGCTTGCCCCTCATTTGTAAGGGTTGGAGAGCTGTTGTAAAAAGCATTTGCAACAATAGAAGACAACATTGCATGATTTTATGGATATTTTCTTTGATTTTTCTTATCTTGCATGCATGGTTTTTCCTTCTATATTAGTTTTAATGTTAGTTTTTTTGAATGGAAGTGATAATGGAAATTGTTGTTTTGGTATTTGATGAGCTTTCAACCCATACTTTTAACACTTTTTGATGACAAGTTGTTGTGCAAAGTTAGCCTGGGCTTCTTTATTCCAATGCTACAACTTAGTTCAATTGGATGTTCATGATGTGCATGTGCAATCTAAAAATCAATAGACCTTAGAAGATTACACTAGTTTTGTGTCGCTGTATGTTTCTCTTGGTCAAGCAAAACTCAGTTTAGGAAGCCTATCTACTTTAGCAGCCACCATTGTTACTGTTCATTCTTTTCTTAGGATTAGAATAGCTTTCTTAACCCTTCTCCTTTTGTTTTTTTTTTTAATCCTTGGTTAGAGTAGGACCCAAAGCATCACCATGAAGCTAAATCAGATGAACTTGATGAGTTTTAGCTTACTATTTTGAGTGGATAGCCACTATTCATTCACTTTCAGCACTTTGAAATTACATTTGCAAACCCAACTTCCATGCTTTGTAACTCATTTGTAAGACCACCTTGTGATTCTAGCAAATCACATAAAACAACTGAGATATTCCAAGCACTGTCAAGACCTGACATTAGAGACCTTGGGATAGTGTTCTGCAATCCGATTGTGGAAGATTGTCTTTCAAGAGAGGTAGTGCACCTACGCACTGCCTATGTTGAGAAGTGCAAAAAAAACACATCAACAAAGAGCAGGGAGGTAGGGGTCGTAACTATTAGGGTTAGAGATGGCAAATATCTAACAATTAAATACAGATTTAATAAACAAAACAGAGAAACTAAAACACACATAGAATAAATAATAATACAATGAATTTAATGTGGTTCACCCAATCTGGGCTACATCCACCAAACTGCAGCCATCCAATACTTTTATTATCTAGTGAAAAACTTATTACAATCTTGCAAATAATCGTGTTTTTCATCATACTATAATACCCAATTGAACCCATTTTTAACAAGCTTAGAAGCTTCCAAATTTTAGGGGACCGGGGTGTACAGTATACCATGGGCTATATAGTATAGCATGATCAGTCACCACATACCAACAATCTCCCACTTAGAGACTGATTAGGCTCCACACCAGCATAACCTCCCACTTGGAGACTGATCTTGGACAACACTCCTACACTTACAGCTCCCACTAGAAATAAGTACCTTGGACCCTGCTGCTTTGTTATACTTGAATTCAACCTTGAAGGCTAACCGAAGTTGAAGAGGAGCTTAGCTTCTCCCTTGGTACTGCCTTCGTAAACATATCTGTTAGATTTACATCTATATGTATCTTGTCCAACTTGACTTGTCCATCCTCTAACACCGACCAAATGAAATGATATCTCAATTGTATGTGTTTTGTTTTAGAATGCAAGACATAATTCTTTGCAAGATGTATAGCACTCTGACTGTCTATAAACAAATAATTTCCAGCTTGTTGTTTTCCCAACTCATCCATGAAAAGTTGCAGCCATATCATCTCATTTTTTGCCTCTATTGCAGCAACATACTCTGCCTGTATGGTGGCTAAAGCAACCACATTTTGCAATCAAAAAATCCAACTTACTATTGTCCCACCAACTGTAAATACATAACCTATGGTACTTCACCTGGTATCTATATCCCCTGTTAAATATGAGTCAACATAGCCTTTTAAATCAGTATTAGAGCCCCCAAAACATAAACAATTATTGGATGTACCTCTCAAATACCTGAGAATCCAATTTACTGCATTCCAATGCTCAACTCCAGGATGACTCAAATACCTACTAACAACTCCCACAGCATGTGCAATATTTGGTCTCGTGCATACCATGGCATATATTAAACTGCCTACAGCTGAAGCATATGGTACCTTGGACATTTTTTCTTGCTCCTCTTATGTCTTTGGACACATATCCTTAGTCAATTTAACATGACTAGGCAAAGGTGTGCTGATAGCTTTTGCATTCTCCATATGAAATCTCTACAATACCTTTTCAACATAATTAGACTGAGATAAAATCAATTTTATGTTTTTTCTATCTCTAAAAATTTTCATACCAAGGATTTTTTTTGCTACCCCCAAATCCTTCATAGCAAAAGATTTTGCTAACTATTGTTTTAACTCACTGATGTGATCCATGTTAGACCCAGCTACAAGCATGTCATCAACATATAAACATAAAATAATGTAGCTGTCATTATCCAACCTCTTAAAATAAACACAATGGTCAGAATTACACCTGTTGTAGCCTTGCTCAGCCATAAAACTGTCAAATTTCAAATACCATTACCAAAGTGCTTGCTTCAAGCCATATAAACTTTTCTTCAATTTGCACACTAGTTTCTCCTTACCTTTGACCTCAAATTCTTGTGGCTATTCCATGTATATTTCCTCTTCCAAATCACAATGGAGAAAGGTTGTTTTAACATCAAGCTATTCTAAATGCAAATCTTCAGCAGCCACAATACTTAAAACAATATGAATAGAAGTCATTTTAACAATAGGAGAAAAAATATCATCAAAATCAATACCCTTTTTCTGTGCAAATCTCTTTACAACTAGTCTGGCTTTAAATCTTTTCTTACCTCCATCCTTCTCTTTCAGCCTATAAATCCATTTGTTTGGTAAAACCTTTTTACCTGTAGGCAACTTGTATAAATCCCAAGTCTAATTTTTCAGCAAGGAGTCCATTTGTTCTTTCATTCCATGCTCCCACTGAACCTTGGTATCCACCTACATAGCTTTATCATAATATTCTGGTTCACAGCATCAGTTAACAAAATAGTATATAAAGAGGGAGAGAATCATTTTGGAGGTATACTTATCCTTGAAGATCATCTAACAGCAGTTTGTGGTATTTTTTGCTGTTGTTGTTGCCCAGCATGAGAAACTCTGAAACATCATTGTTGGGAATATCATCCAACACTACATAATCATTTTCTTTCTTCTCATGTTGCAGCAACAGATCTTTGTACAATAATTTTTCATTGAATATGACATCCCTGCTTCTCACAATTTTTTGATTTTCAAAATCCCAAAGCCTATAACCAAATTCATCAATGCCATATCCAACAAATACACATTTCTTTGATTTTGCATCAAGCTTGGTTCTATTTTTAGAATCTACATGTGCAACTGCTTCACAACTAAAGGTTTTGAAAAAAGAATAACTCACCTTCTTACCTTTCCATGCTTCCTCTGGAATACCACAACTCAAAGGATTAGAAGGACCTCTGTTGATAAAATAAACAGTAGTGTTTACAGTCTATACCCACATTTTTAAAGGCAACCCAACATGCAATCTCATAGTTCGTGCACACTCCATTATTGTCATATTCATGCGCTCAGCCACTCCATTTTCCTGTGGATTCCTTGAAACTATTTTCTACCTACGAATACAATTAGAGGAACAATAATCTTCAAACTCTTTACTGCAATACTCACCACGATTATCAGATCTGAGACATTTTATCTATTTACCCGTCTCATTCTACACCAAGCTTCTCCATTTTTTAAAAGTTTTAAATACATTAGATTTTTGTCTAAGGAAATAAATCCATACCTTTCTAGTTGCATCGTCAATGAATGTAACATAATACAGAGAGCCATCGAGAGAAGATACCTGAGCTACTCCCCATACATCCATATGCACAAGCTCCAATTTCTCATCTTTCTTTTGCTTCCCATCCTTGAGAAAACTTACTCTCTTTTATTTTCCATACACACAACTTTCACAGAAATCCATATTAACACATTTTAAACCTATTAAAACATTATTTGAATGAAGTACTCTCATACCTTTTGCACTCATATGCCCAAGTCTATTATGCCACAGTGCTGATTCAGAATACATAGCAACTGTATGATCTTCTACCTGCTGAACTGCAACAACTATTCTTGAATATTGATCTTTTTCTGTAACAATTAAAGTAGAAGGAATAGTATGACTTTTACAAAGATATAAGGTGCCTACTTTCACACCTTTTGCTACCACTAAGGCACCCTTTGTAACTTTCCAATTTTTATCACTAAATGTAACAACACAACCTTCATCATCTAGTTGCCCTGCTGAAATTAAATTTTCGCTTAACTTTGGAACATGCCTTACCTCACATAGTAGCCAATGATTCCCATTTTGCAACTTAATCTTGATTCTTCCCTTTCCAATAATCTGATAGGGTTCATTATCTCCTAAATAAATCAACCCAAAATCCCCTTGGACATAATCAAGAAAATAACTTTTATGGGGGGTAGCATGAAATGAAGCCCCTGAATCTAACACTAAAGAATCATCAGCATTATCAAGGGAAAGAATCAAAGCATCCTCATCAGATTTATTACTTACCATATTTGCCTCTTTACTTCCTTTCCGTCTCCTTTATTTTTTTGAGACCATCAATCTTTCTTCAAATGACCCGGCTTACCACAGTACCAGCAATCCCTCTTGTCTCTAGATTGGGACCTTTTTTCCTTTGATTTTTCTTATGACTTCCCATGATTTCTATAATTGTTTCCTCTCTCTTTTTTTCCGTCCCTACTTTCTGCATTCAAAACACTTCATGATGTGGATGTTCCACCTAAGCTTTTCCTATGAATTTCCTCGCTCAAAATAACACCAACAACATCATCAAACTTCAATGTATTCAAGCCAAAAATAGAATTGCTAACAACCATTACCAAGCTATTCCAGCTTTCAGGAAAAGAACACAGAATCAAAAGAGCCCTAACTTGTTCATCAAAGTTTACTTTTACAAAAGTTAATTGATTGGTGACCATATTAAACTCATTTAAATGATCAGTAACTGGCCCACCTTCTACCATTTTCATATTAAATAAACACTTCATAAGAAATACCTTATTCGAAGTGGAAGGCTTTTCATATAACTTCACCAAGGTTTCCATCAACTCTTTAGTTGTCTTTGCTATTGTAATATTGAATGCCACAGATTGTGCTAGGCATAAACGAATACTACCAAGAGCCTTTCTATCCAAAATATCCTAGTCCTCATTAGACATTGTTGCGGGTTTCTTAGTTTTCCCTTCCAATGGCCACCATAAATCGTTCTGATAGAGATAGTCCTCCATCTGCATCTTTCATAACTGATAGTTTTGCCCATTAAACTTCTCAACCTTCTTACCCTCGTTTGCCATTGCTCTCACTCAGCCGTGAGATTCCCACTCTGCCGTGAGACCTTCCTATAGATAATAATTGAAACACAACTCACTCTGATACCATTTGTTAGGGTTAGAGATGGAAGATATCTAACAATTAAATGTAGATTTAATAAACAAAATAGAGAAACTAAAACACACACAAAATAAATAATAACACAGAGAATTTAACGTGGTTCACCCAATCTAGGCTACATACACCAAACCACAGCCATCCAATACTTTTATTATCCAGTAAAAAATTTATTACAATCTTGCGAATAATCACGTTTTTCATCATACTGTAATACCCAATCAAACCCCTTTATAACAAGCTTAGAAGCTTCCAGATTTTAGGGTTCTACAAAATTGGATTTTTCCTTTTTCATTGATATTTCCCTTTTTCGATGATCGGGCAAAAAAATAGATACCATGGCAAGGATAGGGGGTCAGGGTGTACATTATACCATGGGCTATACATTATAGCATGATCAGTCACCACATACCAATAGTAACCCTAATCGTTGGCCTAATAACAGTAAGTTAGTTTGGAAATGGAAACAACAAATGGAATGGGAGGATGCAAGAGAAGATTCTGGGAATGGGAATACTCAAGCTGCAAAGTCTGTGGGAGGTCAAAATATTCTAGGTGGTCGAGCTACTCTAGTGGTGAGCTAAGTCAAACTTCAAGCAGAGGTTTTACACCTAGAGAATCTAGGGATAATTGCTAAATGGTATGATGCTTTTGTCAAATGAGATTTTTTAGTGAAATGGTGGAAGGATAGATGAGGTTCAAACCAATCTAGTTCAAAACCCTTGAAAATGGTTTCTTTTTGGTAGTATGTCCATCTAGAATATTAAGGGATGAGATAGTTGATGGGGTTTGGGTTCTAGATTTTAGTGGCTTTTATCTTTAGCGATGGGTAATGGGTTTTAATCTAGCTACACAAGGTTTGGAAATGGGTCAAGACTAATACATGCTTTCGAATCTCCTATTAGAATATTGGGATAAAAGTATTATTGAAGATATTGGGAGTTGTCTAGGTACATTTCTCTACGCTAAAGAAAGGAAGGATATGAAAGAGTCTTCTTCATATGTAAGGATCTATGTTGAAAATAACCCTACGAGGTACATCTGGGAGGAGTTAGAATTAATTCCAGACTATGGGAGCTAGGTCCAAAAGCTAAGTGTGGATTCACACACGAATCATAGTTTAGTGCAGCCTTAAGATTGCAATCTATCAACTGTTTAGGGTAACATACCACATGATGACCTTTGCAACATCAACCCAAAATTTCTTCACAGAAGTCCATTTGTAGCCGCTTAAGGAAACTTAATCAGCTTCGTCTATTCATCATCTTTGAAGAACTGATCCATGATGTCATCATTACTCTTCATCTCCTTGAAATTTTTTTGACCCACCAACGAAAAAATAGTAATGGAAGCAATGAACTCCTCATTAATCACAAACTCCATACCCCTAACCTGTAATCTTCTATTATACGAATAGCTAACAAACTCCATCAAAGCCTTAGGATCATGGTTGTGTAGCCTTTCTAGAAAAGGCATGAAATTCCCATGCTCTAAAATCCTCCAAATTTTATAGTTCTTCCTCCATCTTACATAGGAATAGGGCTTGATCTTGCTATGATCAGCCCCCATTATCACATAAGAAAAAAATAAAATCCAAGGAAAGAGACAGTCAATAGAGATAAAACCAATGAGATAACACCCACAAAGCGTGCGACAAGAATGTCAACAATAATAATAATAACACTCCAAAGAAAAAGCTCAACCATAGCTATATTTTCGTAATAAAAACTCAGCATCCTCGAGAAGGAGGGAGTACTCCTCCCATTCCTTAAATCATTAATTTTGATAGCCTCATTAGCAAAAAAATCCACCAATGAGTTTCCCTCTCTATAGATACGAGTGACATGAGTTTCCTCAAAGGATTTAAAAATCATTATAGAATCCTCAATTAATTGATCAATTGTCCAACTTGGCTTCTGAATGCCACGTAGGTAGTTAATAATATTCATCAAGTTTTCCTCAACCCAAAGTTTGGAGTAGCCCTTTTCCAATGCAAACTTTATATTGATGAATGTAGCCTCAATTGCAAAACAATGTTATTTCATATTTTTCTTGTTAGTATGTAATTTCATGAGATTTTGTATGCGAAAGTAAGACACTTCTTGCAGATTTTTGGTGTCATTTCAAGCAATTATTGAGTTGCATATATGTTGTAGTGAATTTTTGAATGAGGGTTGGTTTTCCCTGTATATCATTAACACTAAAAATTCTTTTGTAAAATCAAGTATATGTTATGCATGGTATCCACCATAGCTACATATCAAGCTATGTTGAGGTCCTTATCAATGCATTAGCTACAAAGGACTTCAACTAACACTTTTTTCACAAGAAATAATGAAGCTTTTTAACATGAATCCTACACTAAAAGTGCAATCAAATGATCTCCTCTATGAACTTGAATCCAATAGGTGACACTTGGAGCCTAAACTCAAAGTAATCAAAGTTTGTGTCCCTACAATTAATACTTTCCCCACTTTCATGTAGAGGTATATTGAGTCTACAACATAGTTTACTTAATAGCCTAACAATTAGACTTAAGGGCTTGACAATGACAAAGGCTAGGTACAAAAGAATAATAGTAACAAATTTGAATAGAAGAAACACATAGCTATTAAGAAGCCACAATAAAAAACCATTAGTTATGTTCATATTTGGTTAATTGGTGTTACAATTCATTCTACTAATCTATACAAAAAAATAAAAAATATTTGAGTAACTCTCATTGAAGCTTAACAATCTACTTTACACTAAAAGGAAAGTACATTTAGTAATGAAAGCATTGATAAAAGTGAGATTTTTTGGATAATATTGTTGTTCTTGGCTCCATTTTTCCAAGTGGTTAGGTAAAATTTGATTTGACAAATTATCCCTTCATTTAATGTTTTAATCCCTCACTTGAAAAGGACAAGGGAATCAAAGAACTAAAGGATAGTGCATATGTGACTCAATAAAAATTAGGACATACATTTTTATTACAAATAATTAAATTTTCTATTAAAACTATATTACCATTAGTCCAAGAGGTATCAAAGATATAGCCATCATACTAGGTGTCAACCTATGTCAATTTCCTTGTTGATGTAACAACTACTAATTGGTCCATGCATCTCCACGTGATTATACTCATATTCTTATAAACATTGAATGTCATACACTATGGACTTTTGTCATCACTTTTTAAGTAGGAAGACATCAAAACATGAAGCTTGCACTACTTAAAAGTGCAATCAAATGGTCTAAACATTATAAATATACATAAAAATTAATCACTCTTTATATAATAGAGAGAAGATAGGAGCAAAAGAGGAATAAGGAGTGGTGTGGAGAGGTAGAGAGAGGGACTATTTTTTTATATATAACAAATTTCATTTATTTTTGTTCATTCTAAAGATGTCACATTGAAGAGACTAAATTTAAAATATTAAATAATATATAAAATTATTGTAAATGAATACAAAATTGATTTGAAGCTATCACTTCTCTATTATAAATTTCGTTATAAAAACAACATGACCTACCAATTGAATTCATGAACTATACAATTTTTTCCCTAAATAAATATTTATACCCATTGCACACCAACGCACAATTTCTCGTTAACTAGGTAATAAGAAGGACTAAGTGGTAGTTTTCCTTGGACAAAGCTCTAATTGTCAAGCTTAGGATGTTTGAGTTTGGACCTAATTTCCTATTATTACTAGCACTTGCACTAGATGGGGTGCAAGGGTTATGCCAATAGAAAAATATATTGAAGTAAAGGAAGTGTAGTTTAAAATACATGCAATCAAATTGTATACCGTATGGACAAGTAATTTAATGCATAATACCAAAAATTTGAAAAATTCACTTAATTCATATTAACTTAGAGTCTTGATCTTCTTATGATCTTGTGTTTCTTACTTTATGTTCTCTTTAGTTTTTTTTTTCTAAAATGTAGTAAATAGTAAAATTAAAACCCAAAGAAGCAAAAATATTTAGAAGTCTTCTAAGAGCCACAAAGTTTGCATTCTAAAGTCAAAAACCCCATAACTATTGTAGCAAATGTAAATATAACATTAAATAATCAACTTATAGGTGTGGATGGTGAAATCTACATTTTGCTTAAAACAAACAACACACATTAGCATGTTAGTTTAAAACAAAACAAATAACAACATCCATATGAAATAGTACATCAAATGCTTTCAAATGCAAACAAATGATAAATGCAAGCTAAATGAGCACATGAAAAACATGAATTAGGTCATCTCATATTGGATTGGTGCTTCTATGGAAAGAAGCCCTTTCCCAACCCTTGATCAAGCTAAGCTAAATGATGGAATTGCTATGAATGTGATATGAAGATGGTGTGGGCAAAATCAGCTCTCAAGGAGAGTGACTTTGCATATTATTTGAAGATGAAATTGTGGAGGATTTGCTTGAGGATGAAGCCTCTATTTAAAGATTTTCAAATGCTAAGAGTTGAAGAGGGACCAATGTGGGACTAAGATTGGACAAATGAGAGGAAGACACTTGTCAAGTGGTGAGTGGTTGATGCATGTGCAAGATTTGGGAAATGTGCCCATGAGAGGGAGTTTCAAATTTGAATTTGAGAGGCAAGATGAGTGGGGGACAAGAAAATGATTAAAAAAAACCAATGTTGGAGGGACCAATCAACTTTCCTTGTTGAGTGAAAATGGTGATTTAGTTAAATCAATAAATGGATTTATTGGTGCAAGTGGTTAAATCTAGAGAATGCAAGTGGTGAGGATTAGTATTTAATCAAGATTAATTAGCTAGGATGATGATTAGGATGAGTTTGACTTTTAGGACTTTGATATTTGATTTATTTGAATCAAAAAATGATGGAATATGATTTGGAGATTTTAAAAGTCCTGATTTATTGATGAATAGAATATGATTATGCATAATGTAAATTTGACGTGTCTACATTTTTCCCCTCTTTGAAGCAATATACTTGTTGTGTTGGTTCAAAGAATAAACTTGCCGTGTTCAAAATTTAATTTTTTTTTGATTTTTCGGATGCCCCAATGGAAAGAAGTACACTAGTACAATAGGAACACATATTTACATAAAAAAATGAAACATTTGGATGCATTGAAAGGGACAAAGAAATCTCATATATTGATAAAATTTTCCAATGATATATATTTATATAAATTGTTCAATTCAAAGAAGTGACAATTTTGTTTTTCTTGCAACACAAGGAATGGTGATATTTTTGTAAAAACTATTTTGAAGAAGTTTAATTGGCTCTACTTTCCAGAGGGGATGAAATAAAATAAAAACCATAAACTTATTGCTTGTGCCTTGAAATAAGCATATCCTTAGAGCTGAATCATAATAACTTTCCCACAAATTTTACCAAAATTTGTCGTGATGGCGAGTCAAAAAATCATTTTTTTCAATTTTAACACAACCAATAGTCATCACTTCCTAGTGCCTTAATACAACTCATGTTATTAATGAATTAAAAGTTAGTGGCATTTGTCACAGTTTGAACTTTAAATTCATAAAATAGCGATTCTACCAATCACTACTTGTACAAAAGAAGTAAGCCTAGAGTTTAAAATTAACTCAATTAATAATGCCTTGAAAAACTGTAAGGCATTCAACTCAAGTATAAAGTTACAGATTATAATTACAAAAATTGGCAGTTGTTTAAAAAAATGATGACACTAGCACCATTCCATGACATGAATTGACGCAAGTAGCAAACTAATGCCACTTCAGCATTATCCAAAATTGATTGAGCTGATGGCTCATTGTTGCAACTCTATTGACCATTTACAAAGCTTAAGTTTCAAATGCATGTACATATGTCACCCCATGTGGGTTGGTTAAAACAACTTTGAATGGTTGTAATTAATCAATCACAATATACTCAAGATTTAATCATTGGCATTTTGAATCTCGACCTTCATTATACATGTTGTGCTTTCAACGCTAAAGCCTAAAATAGCTAGATTTACTTTCTTTCCTTTCTTCCCCTTTTTTTTCCCCTTTACTGATGCATCTATGCCATTATCAATAACAAAAATATGTGAATCCTAACTAGATCTAGACTCCAAATTGGACATTCTACTATGATATCAGTAGTATTAGCATCTTGACTTTGCACATGCTTGCTACTTTGAACTTGAAGATCACTTTGGGAGAAGGCCAAATCAATTTAACATCTACAAGTAATAGCTCCTTATATTTCAACACTTTATCAATAAACTCCCATTGAGGATCAAAGGAACCCAACTTCTCAACAAGAAACATCTCTGCTTCTGAAGTAGACTGCTTCAGGTAATATTCCAAAACTTTTGTATCTGGTAATAGATGGTTGAGTATACACCCTTGTATCAGGCAATATTCTAGAACTTTTGTATTTCAGGCAAGATCTCCTCGCAACACTTTATCAATAAACTCTTGTTTAGGATCAAAGGATCCCAAGTTCTCAACAAGAAGTATCTTTGCTTCTGATGTAGATTGCTTCAAGCAATATTCTTTGATGGCTTTATGCAGGAATGTACATGTGAAAAGAATCACTTAATAACAAGTAAATTCAAGAAAAATTTCCTAATAGTAAGTTGTACTATTTTTTTCAAATAACATGTAAAAGATGAGAAAATAAAAAGTAAATGTAAGAAACAAACATAGCATCTTTTGAATTGTGCTAACCAGAAAGAATGTTCTCTATGCCAATTTGAAATTTGTGGAGACATGAGGATCTATGAAAAAAGGAGAATTGTGCTAATATGATATCACAAACCAAACATATAATGAAACTTCATGTTACTGCAATGCAACTTAATCTCTAAAGAGGAGTATTAACTTTATCCTCCGAGTAGTGTTGGTAAGGTTGTACACTAACTGAAAGTGAGTGCCTTATGCCCAGTTATGGCCAAATATTTGCACACTAGATAGAAGTTCAATGGTTTCTTTTTTATTTCCAAACTTACCACACAGAATATGTGTTTCAAGAATTAGTACTTAACCATCAACATTGAATTATCAATAATAATGGCTATCCCTTATTCACCAAACATTGAATAGGAACATAAATCAGAGTGGTAGCTTATCACCTTATAGCTAAATCAAGAAAAATGGTGCCTTTTCCTCTATTAGTTGAGCTAAACTTTCACTCTACTTGAAAGCCCTTACTTTCAAACCAAAAGAAAACAAACATTAGCTTGAATCAAACATTAAACTGATAAATTCTTTAACAATGAAGCTTGAGTTTGATGAAGCCACAGGATTTCCTCTACTCCAACCACTATAAAACATTCAATCCACATTAATACCATTTAATGAATCTAATTTACAGAGAGCAGATTACAAAATAAAAAATTATTTAATTTGAAAATAAAATAAAATTAAAAAAGGGGAGGAAATGATTATCATAACACCCATTTCTATAGAAACAACAAATAATAAATTTTGATACACATCCTAAACATTTGTATAGAGGGCATAGAGGGTATCATAAATAGGAAAACATAGACCTTTATGATTTACTTTTATTCCCTAGTTGAACAATTTTCTGGTACTTTTTATGAAGGAGCATTGTTTATAATTGAAATTGGGTCTCCCATTAAGCTATTTGAAGAAAATATGAGAGATATAGAAACTACCATAAACCAATACCTCCTTCCAAACTACCACATTAGGAACAAGCCTACAACTTTGGGTAGTAGAAAAAATAGAACAACCGGCAATGAAGACTTGCCATTCGCTATGGTTGTGCAAGAGTAGGAGCTTGTGGAAAAGAATGTTCCACCAAACACTAATGTTGTAGCCTTAAATGCACTTACCATGCACCACCACATGGTATACATGCCATTAGATAGCTTATCTAAAGAAGATGGTTAGTTCACTATTCTATCTTTTACCTTGGCTGTACAAAAATTCCATTGTGATGAGTTTTTCTTCATCAAGTTAAAGCTTTGTTGTGGGTATGGTGTGGGTATCATAAGACCTCTAAGAAGAGACAAGCATAAAACAACAATCCATAACTTATGATAGTCATTACAAGTCATGTGCATGAACACTAAAAAGATACTATGATGTTTTCTTTGAAATTATCCCTATAATACAGTGGCATTGACAACCTTGTTAAAGAAATCATTCAAAAGACCTACAATGACAACTAGAGCATTCCAAAACTCTATAAGAGTCACTTCCACAAAAATTCTCATAGCCCTGGAATTGACTAAAATATCCACTATTAATGTGCCATAAAAAGAAAAAGGATTGAAGCAATTTTGATGCAAGGGGAAGGTGAGCCCTTCATCTCCATCTCAATCTGTCTCCATCTTCGTCTTCATCTCCACATCCTAAGTCATTTTGTAAATGCTCTAGGCATATGGGTGTGGGAAGATAAAATCTTCAAAATCCTTTGTTTTCTTCCCCCAAATCAACAGTCGATGAAAGAAATGGGTAAATGGGTAGAGTTAGTAAGAAAAATATTATGAAACCCTACAAAGCAGTTTTTTATTAAATGAGGCAACATTTGTTTGAGGCATTTTGTCAAACATTTTAACTCCCTAATTCTTTTCAAAATTTCATTTCTGTGATCTTGCTTGTTAGTGAGACATTTTGTGATAACTATGATAAATTTTTATTAACAAAAAAGTAGCATACAACTATTCTATAGTCACATGAAAGATTTGACTGCATGGTAGATTGAGTATAGATAGGGCCATTGGTGCTCTCTTGTTGTTGTATAGATTATTTTTGGTTTTGTAAATTGTAAATACAGTTTTAGTTATAGTGTGATAACTACCCATTCACATTATAAATGGGAGTCATATAAATGATAGTAGAAATCTTCCATACATTTAGCAAATGTGTTTTCAGGTGTGAGACAGGTTTTGGCTCAATGTTGCTACAATATATAGACTATCGACTAATTAGCAATAGTTGGTATCGATTCAATAGTTAGAAATTCGAGAAAGTTATCCCAAAAATAACCTCAAAAACAAGAAAAACAAAATAAAAAGAAGTTTAAAACCACCAAATAAATGTAAAATTCATTTCACAGTTCAAAATATCAAATAGGTATCTAACTCTAGGTATTAGAGTAATATAACATGAAAATAGCCATAGATAAAATCAGAGAGACAATATCTTCATGTAATAGACAAAACAATTGTTTTTGAATGAAATAAAACACAACAGAAAATGACCCAGCATCATACTGATTCCAGAAAAAACACTCACTGAAACCATGGCAAGTGACTTACCTCGAGATTCTACACAGATTGTGATGGCTACATGTTTGATCCCGGATGATCTGCCAGAACAAGGGTCAGTAAACAACAACAAACACTCATGGAATTTACTAAAGGATGGTTCGATCAATTTCGCAACACTTACTCATGGTGACAACACAATACGCAAGATCAAATAAATACACCCCTCTTGGAAACTTGTCAGCATTCGACAGGTATCAAGCATTAAGAAAAGAAACATAGGATTCTAATATGCAACTCGAATCAAACAAGATCGTTTCTCAGACCATGGAGCCAGGGACTTAATGCCAATCTTTATTCACAAAACCGATTAACAAGGTCCAAAACCATTCATTACAATAACATAAATTATTATTTATCAATTGCACCATTGGGAGACAACATTGATTAGCTTAGAATCATACAAATTCAACACCAAAACCGATTCCCAGACCTATGGACAGGTGGTGAAGTTGTGGATTTCCACCGGTTAATGCCGCGCATTATTCTTGGCAAGCTATTCTTAACTCTGCTGTGTTCTTGTCTCCTCGACGCACAGCCTTACTTCTCTTCTCCCAGGCATAGCCGCCATCCCGCAAACTATATCGATGCTTTTCCTTTTAAAGGAATATAGATCAGTTTCTTTGCTTACTTATCTTTCCTCTTCCGTTGCTCAGAACGACTTCTCCCATGTATCGATCCTATTGTATTCTCTGCCCCAAACCATTTTGTCTTCCTCTGCCTACGCACTTCCTTCCCAGGCCGATCCCTCTCTGTTCAAAAACAGTTATGCTCCACCCTTTCTTGATTGAGGCAACTACCCAACATCTCTCTGCTGCCCAATCAAAGTATGAGACCAAAGAAGCCAACAACAAGAAGGTTCGCAGCCCAAATATGAAGTGCAACATCACAAGGGATACACAACAAAATTGAAAATAAAATCCAAATTTGAAATATGCAAGGATGCCCCTGCATCAGATTGTGCTGTGTTGTCAACGATGCCGATGAGAAAAAATGGGAAAAGCTTGTGGAAAATCAAAACCCTACCAAAGCAGAATCTTTTTTAAAATGAGGCAACCCAAAACCAATCTCCCTACAGCTGCTGCTTTAATCTATGCACAATAAACGAAAAGTACATCTAAAAATATTAGGGTTTTAGAGCTACTAGATTCCTGAGCTCGAGGGAAGAATTTTGCAGCCTTTCAAAAGAAAATATTGGTCCGCGTTAAATTTTGTTTTTAAGTTGAGACAAGAACGTTTTAACTGCCTGAAAGTTGTCGTTTCGCCCAACTCTGCTCCCATTTGGCCTTGAGCTTTTTCAAGCTTCAGCTCCGGACAAAAACAGCATGGCAAGCGACTTAGCTCAATATTCTGCACAATCCGTGTCATGCTGTCAACGATGGCGATGTGAAAAATGGGCAGAGTTTGGAAGAAAAATACGACAATGAAATGAACCAAAACCAGAAGCAAAAATTTATTAAAGACGAGACAAACCAAAGCCAGTTTCCATATAGTGATTGCTTCAAGCAGTTCACAGCTGTTATCACTGACACCGTAGTTATGGAGGCATTTATGGCATTGGAAGATTTCCTTTCCTACCGAAACAGATTTGGCGACTGAAAACAACAAAAAAAAGATGGTTTGCAGTGAGCTGTTTCAGGCGTGAGACAGGGTTACGGCAGAAATATAGGCTAATAATAAACAAAATTTAAAAAGCTCTACTCTATCTTTAGGGGTTGTCATAATAGGTATAAAGCAACTAAAAAGACCACTTAAAAATAAGACGCGCCAAAAAGCAAAAGCAAAGCAAGCAGCCACCACTTGTATTTTATTTACTTACCCTCGCGCAGTGGCACTCGCCGACAGAGCCAAATTATACTAGTTATTACCAGCACAAAAGCAGTTTGGATCTGGGAAAATGGAGAACAGATTGCAGTTGAAGATTGGAAAGGGAAAGAGAGCGAAGTGCATCCACCATGCACAGCTCGCCCTCTCAACTTCATTTCGTCGTGAAGATTTTGAAGCCGCACAGATCCTGATGACGCTTGCCACTGCACCTGCACCTGCACCTGCACCTGCAATTTCACTTCATTCCCACATTGCCAACAAGCCCCGTAAACAGAATCGGGTCCGCACTGTAAAACTCCACGAGCCCTCTGATTTGGAGTTGGTTGATTTTGATCAATCCAAACTTGAGTGGTCATTTTCATGTAAAACATGCAGCAGGAAATTCTCTTCATTTCAAGCTCTGGGTGGTCACAGAGGAAGCTGCTTCAACAAGCCCAAGTTCTCTAATGGCAGACTGGACAATGGACGAGGAAGAGCAAGCTACTGACGACTTGGATATCCTTGAGGAAACAGAGGGTCGTTATCCAGAGAATTTCCAGTCTTTTCAGGGCTCCAAGGGCATTTATCTCAACATGGGCACTGAGGCAAACAATCAGGGATCCATTAAGAGAGCTAAAGTCCACAAATGCCCTTTTTGCTACAAAGTATTTTCACGTGGGCAAGCCTTGGGTGGTCACAGAAGGTGCCACAAGACTTGTCTTTCTACCGTGGAAGCTACTTCCAGTCTTTCTTCGATTGAGCACCAGCAGATTCCCTCTGTTAAAACTCTCTGCCTTCTGGATTTGTATATGCCTGCTCCCCTGGATGCTGATGATTAACAACAAGATTCAAATGGCTGTTGCTTTCAGCGCCTTACCTATCCTTTTCCTGACCATTATTATCAGAAATTTGGAATGGGCCCTTTTGACAGGAGGCCTGAGTGGGGATCAATGGAGATCAACAGGTTGATGTTTCACCCAGAGAGTGAAGCTCATAGTAGATCAACATGCAGCAGGAAATTCTCTTCATTTCAAGCTCTGGGTGGTCGCAGAGGAAGCTGCTTCAACAAGCCCAAGTTCTCTAATGGCAGACTGGACATACACGAGGAAGAGCAAGCTACTGACGACTTGGATATCCTTGAGGAAACAGAGGGTGGTTATCCAGAGAATTTCGAGTCTTTTCAGGGCTCCAAGGGCATTTATCCCAACATGGGCACTGAGGCAAACAATCAGAGATCCATTAAGAGAGCTAAAGTCCACAAATGCCCTTTTTGCTACAAAGTATTTTCACGTGGGCAAGCCTTGGGTGGTCACAGAAAGTGCCACAAGATTTGTCCTTCTACCGTGGAAGCTACTTCCAGTCTTTCTTCGATTGAGTACCAGCAGATTCCCTCTGTTAAAACTCTCTGCCTTCTGGATTTGAACATGCCCGCTCCCCTGGATGCTGATGATTAACTACAAGATTCAAATGGCTCTTGCTTTCAGCGTCTTACCTATCCTTTTCCTGACCATTATGATCAGAAATTTGGAATGGGCCCTTTTGACAGCAGGCCTGAGTGGGGATCAATGGAGATCAACAGGTTGATGTTTCACTCAGAAAGTGAAGCTCATAGCAGATTGAGATTTAATCAGTTACAGAATTTTGCTTTAATCAATGTTGCAAGGTAAATTAGAGGTAGTACATGAGATTAGGTTCAGAGTTTTTAATTCCTACTCTGTTCAGAGTCCTTCATAGGTTCAGATTCAGGATCAGTAAATCTGATTTGGTCCGTTCCAAATTGCCAATGGTAACGTCTCTGACCAAATTAAATTATTGTTGGACAATTCGAGTTTCGGATATTTCCTGTTCGAATTTGGAGCTAGGCAGATAATTTAGGCCTTTTCTTCTCTTTTGAATTTGCAACGAACCGTTGCAGATGTCTATCATATTGTAAAGTGGCAGTGGTAGTAGAAGTTTTAGCTTTATGCCATCACTTAGCCTATTTTTTATGCTACCCAAGTTGCATTTCTTTTTACTTAATGTTGTAACAACAATAAAGTGCTATTTTTTATGCTACCCAAGTTGCATTTCTTTTTACTTAATGTTGTAATAACAATAAAGTGCTTATGAATAATATAATTAATTAATTTAATTGAGAGTTGGATAAAGATAATATAATATTTTTTATGAATAATATAATTATTTTAATTGAGAGTTGGATAAAGATTATATAATAAATTTTGAAACTAATAGAAATAAATATATTTTGTTGATTTTGATAGTTGAAAAATAGTTTGTTATTTTAGTTATAATTTTTAAATTGTGATTTAGAATCACGATTTTTATATATATTGAAAGCATAATGATGATATCTAAATTGGGGGTTCTAAAAATTTGATGTATCAATCTCATGCATGCATAATTGACCATATGCTGCTGATTTAACTTATAATAGGTGGGAATGAACTTGTGCAATGTGAACTTCTACATCTCTTGAAACTTTCCTTTGTGCTAATGGTCACCACGACAATAATAATGCTCATTGGGCTTCCTTTCTTGACTTTCTTGTATGTAATTAATAATGTAGCTGTGATATTCGTGAATATGGTTGTGTGCCATAATGATCAGCTATAATAAAAATCTATATAGTAGATCTCTTGCATTTTCTTCTATAAGACAATTTTCCCACTTTTTTTATTAGGAGATCACCATTGTTATCTTAGTTGCCTTCATTTGGTATCAAAGCTAGTTATCTAAATGAGAGATGAATAGCCAAAGGTGTATTTAGCAAGAGAAATTTGATTCACACTCTTTTCAGAATAAAAGTTTTTGAATTCACCAAGAATCATAAACAATAAATTTTAATATAAATGTGGAGCTTTTTTTATAAATATTGTACATGATTTGATATATGACAATCAATGACTTAAGTTGTATTTCGTAGATTTTCACACTCATTCATTGACATTTATGAATTTGATTTGCCTTTATCATTTAGTGTTTCCAGGGAAGGCAATAATCATCATACATA
This sequence comes from Sequoia sempervirens, assembly GCA_007258455.2. NCBI lineage: Eukaryota > Viridiplantae > Streptophyta > Pinopsida > Cupressales > Cupressaceae > Sequoia > Sequoia sempervirens. The sequence goes on along the minus strand of VDFB02383291.1, from coordinate 16,483 downwards.
ATGAGGCATGACAATGGTTGTAGTTGAACAAATGCATGCATTAAAAGTTATTACCTTTATAATTTAGTGTTACCATGGAAACTGGAAAGCATTAATCAACATACATAATGAGGCATAACATTGGTTGTAGCTGAAAAAATGCATACATTAAGAGGTATAATAATGGTTCTATGATATATCTCCTATTAGTGTTAAGTAGGTCAAAACTTTATTATAAATGGTTATTGTTTGCGGGATTTGACCCATGTATGTTTTAGACACCTCAAGATGACCTAAATGAGTATGTTAATTTCATCTATCCGTTGGTTTCATTCTATGACAAATTTTTCTTTTAATTAAGAAATTAATCTTATAACTATATTTCTACATGTCACAATATTAACCAAAATTTGTATGTGTGGGGTGCCCTTTTATACATAAATTCAATTATCCCATGCCACATAACTGCGCTACTGCAAAAACTCGCATTTTAGTAAACGGTGGGGAGCTTCATCAAAAGGGCTTGGATCGACTTGCTGATAGAGGTCTACCAGTGACAATGGTTTGTTTACATGCCGCCAAGTTGGTAAACAAAATATTGACTAATGGATACTTGATTCAGAAAATGAATTTTTACTAACATTATTCTACTTTAGTTAATAGAGATACATAATAATTCACTTCAATTGATATAGATTCACATTGTATAGTTTCCTCACTAATTATATCAATCTTCACATATTATAGACCCACCAAGTGTTTTTTTATGTCTCTTCCACATTTCAAAAGATGAACACCACAACCAAGCAATTAATCTTACAACTATACTTCTGCATGTCACAATATTGACCAAAATCTGTATGTGTGGGGTGCAACCTTTTATACATGAATTCAATTATCCCATCATATATTTGAATACTAAGAAGAACAACCCACCATGAGAATCATTCTCAACTATAGCCCACCATGAGAGTCATTCTCAACTATAGCCCACCATGAGTCACCCTTAATTCTAAATTCAAATCCAGTCACCCTCAATCATTCTTGGATGGAAATCTTGTAACCACTTTTCTCCCACAATGTTGGAGTGACAACAAATGTGGTTAATCATGAGAGGATGACCATTTTGTGATGTCTTGCAATCTGCTAATGCCTATAAATTTTAGGGTTTTTAAAGAAATTTGGATGTGATTTGGTTTACTGAAAGTAATTTGTGCAACCTATGCAATATGATTTTTGATTCCTACCTTTATACCTTTTGTTAGGCAACTGTGTGTTCAAAAAAGTTATTTATATTATATATGAGCTTAGAATTGAAACATGTCATCCATCATATAAATCATTTAGGTTCCTAGCTTTTCATGGAATAACAAGAAGTACATTGTGTGGCCAAGTGCATGAACATATGTGTATATGTCTTTAGGACAAGTGAATTTATTCTCTTCCATCAATACTACACAACTAAAGGCAAAGAATAGTAGGTAGTTTGGAAATCAAGAGCCCTAGAAGAGATTTAACTGCTATGAAGTGTGAAGCCAACTTGTCCTAGATTTCTTCCTTTCCATGCAAAGGTAATGATAATATCAGTGTAGTGGAAAGAGAAGAAAAACATAAAACTGTAATGGTAAGATCCTCTTCCATAGAAATTCTGAGAGGGCTCTTACTACCATGAAATAGATGGAAGGAGGACAATAGGACAACAAAGCATGCACAAAGAACCAGGAGAATATTGAAGCAAAATAATCCATTTATCAAAAGGTGGTCAAAAGTGTTCATGGGATGCAAAAAGCATGAGATAGGTAATGTTAGTTGAGACCCGTGAAGTGCTTACTGTCCACCACCCTCACGAAATCCCATTTAAATTTCCCTCTCTTCACACAAAAAAACTCAGTACAAACAAAACTAAGTACATTGTAGTATTGTGTCAACTATGTTGTAGTATCTTCTTGCCTGATTCTCTCTGTTCTATTTAAATCTCATTATCCCAACCTATGATTTGTCAGTTCTTATATTCTCTGTGGTCATGGGTATGGGAGATTTATGTAGAGCATTGTACTAGAAATGTAGAGATTCATAGCACATACATACATAACATCCACATTACTCATTGTATACACACCTTTGTTTCCCTCAAATCACATGTACCTCACACACACTAGATTGTGTCATCTATGTGAAAGGGGGTAAAAGAAAGAGTGGGAATTAAGTACACTTCTCTTTGTGTATTTAGCTCTTTTTTGCTAGTTTGTTTGGTACAATGTAGTCCAACAAGGAGCAGCAACAAAAATTTTGTATTCTAATTGTGGTTATGGTGATTGGGCTTACTTATATAGTGTTTTCTAAAGCTCATACAAAGGGAAGAAGACTTGATTCCAGCCATGGGGCCTTGCCTCCACCACCTGTGAATAGTAATGCCACTGAGGCTGAAATGGTTGAGCATCAATTTATGAAAGGGGTGATGTGGGTGGGGACTCTCAGGCATTCCATTTTCAAAGCAGCCAAGAACAAAATCATCCCTTCATTTTACATAATAGTGGATAAGACTCTTGGAGTTGGGAATTTCACAACTGTGAAGCAAGCCTTCTCTTCATTGCCCCTCATCAACCTTGTTCGGGTTGTAATTAAGATCAATCAAGGGGTATACAAGTATGTTTTTTTCATTTTTCTTCTAGTATGTAATTATGATCAATCAAGGGTTATACAATTATGTTTATTTTCATTTTTCTTATGTCAATCCTTATTAGGTGCTTTGTAGTACTTATCTGTCTTGTTTTGGCTACCTATCTTGATGTTATTAGCTACAAAATTTTTTTTAGTGAACTCTTTACATTGATTCACAAGCTATAAAATGTTATTGGGATAAAGTGGCCATGAGGAACAAGTTTTAAGTTTCATGCTCACATTGTGTAGGGAGAAAATTGAAATCTCTACAACCCAAGCATTCATAACTCTGGAAGGAGCTAGAGCAGATAAAAATAGTGTAGACACCTAAAAATGACCTAGGCCTGCAAGCTTCATTTTTACCACCTTCGTCCTAGCATAATTAAGTTATCTAATTATGTCCTTGGTCCACATTCGACTATTGATTAAATAATTCATAATTATTTAATTAATTCATGTCATTTGTTCCTCCTTGATTATTAAATAAATAAATATTATTTATTTATCTAATACGTCATTAATTATCTAAGTCTTCCTTTGATTAAATAAATTTCATAATTTATTTAATTTCCCTTTGTCATCTATGTCTTCCTTTAATTAAATAAATTTCATAATTTATTTAATTTCCCTTTGTCATTTTATGTCTTCTTGATTAATTAAATAAATCTTATTTATTTAATTACATCACTAATTAAGTCCCCCTCTTCTAAAAATTAAATAAATTCTTATTTATTTAATTGTCCACTTTCCACTATAATTAAATAATTTTAATTTAATTATTTAATTATTCATTAGCTGTTTCTCTCATTAAAATTAAATAAATTTGATTTATTTAATTTAGCCAATTCTCTTGAATTTTGAATTAAAATCATTATTTAAATTCAAAATAATTCTTTTGTCACATTCCTCCATAATTAAATAATATCTTTATTATTTAATTATTTACTAGTCACCTAGAGTAAATAAATTTTATTATTTAATTTCTCCAGCAACCTCTTTGTCCGTGCCAGCCTTATCTTCCAATTTAATTCTTGACTTTTGACTTCTCATTTAATTTCGACCATTGATTGAATTATGTTATAATTCAATCTCCACCCTTCATTCTTACCTGTTGCCCTAATTTTGACCTAACCCTAATGCACCCAGCAACATTCAATCTTAAGCATTGATCTTAGGGTTCTTGTCATCTTTTCATCCTGGCCACACATTCAAAATTGCAATTTTTATAAAAGGGCAATTTTGTTCTCATTTGCCTCTCTCAGCTCTCAGCTCTCTTGACTTCTTGCACTCTTAGTCTCTCATGTTTAGATTTCAATTTATGCTACTAGTCTTATAGTCATAGTCACTTACAGTCATAGGCATTTTAGTCCATTGTAGGGACATTTTATTTTTCTGCAAATCCTTCAACACTTGCATAGGGCTTAGTCTTTAGTCATAGTTGCTCACATAAATCTGAGGGAATTTTTATTTATCTGCAAGCTAGGAGGTGTAACAAAGGTTAATCATGGAAGGTGAAGACTTAGGGTAACTTCATCCCTTTTGTCTTCACGTTACTTCCTTTGTACTTTGTTACTTCATAGGAATTTTATTGTTATTGTGCTAACCCCACTTAATAATAATTTTAGGATTTTCCCTTGATTACATTGGTGAACCCGACATTGGTATTTCAGCTTTTCGTACGTTTTTTTGTTGTTTTTTGTTGTTTTGCAGGTATAGGTACGGATCGCTGCAACTTTTTTAAAAACAGTGTGACACATCATATGCGTCACGACGCACACGACAACAGTAGAGCCGCAATCGACCTGTCGCAACGCAACTGATGCACAGAACGACGCATCCGTTATTCCTGAGCCGCATCCGAAACCCCGAAAGTCGCATTCGCAACTCGCACCGCATCCGTCTGGTATAACATTTTTCTTTCCAGTTTGGAGTTTTTATTTTCGGATTTCAGGTTGTTTAATCGTATGTTTTTTCTGCATTCAGTTTTTATTCCTGCATGATTCAATAAGATTAGATCTTCTGTCACTAATCCTTTCTGGTAGTGGCTTTCTATTTTGGTAGGGTTTTTTGTTGTTTTCTGTTGTTTTGCAGGCAACTGGTACGGATCGCCGCAAACGTCACAACGCATCTGCTGACAGAAACAACGCAACTGTTCTGACCAGCCGCAACTACCAATTACAGAGACGCAACTGACATTCCGAGCCGCATTCGCAGAACAGAACGATGCATCTGATAAACCGAGCCGCATCTGTCTGGTAATACCGCGCCGCATTTGCCTGGTAAACTTTTTCTATTAGTTTTTAGATTTTAATTGCCAAATTTTGGGTTGTTTCTATTTTCTGGTTTTCTGTTTTTCTGTCTTTTTCTATGTTGGTTATTCTTGCATGTTAACCAGATTAGATATTTTGTGTTACTAATAGTTTCTTGTAGCGTGTGGCGATCCTTTTTCGTGTGTCCAAGACCATCACATACAAGACTACTAACTCAATCTTTGCAGATTTGCATGTCAAAGAAGGAGAAAACAAACAGTGTGCTTGCTTATTCCTAGATTAGCAAACTTTGAATTTGGTGCTTTTAAAATGAATCATGTCTTTCATGCTTAAGTGTGCTTGTGGAGTGGTAGGTGAGTATGCTCTCACTTGGTGAAAACCTTGTGATCAAAAAACCAGACCCATTCTTTTATTGTTATTCTACCCTTCACAATTCGGTATATCGGAGTATCCTCTCCCCTTGCGCATTCGTGCGATCCTGGGTGTAAGAGAAACGGTTACTGACTCTAGAACTTGGGCCTGTTCTGATGGGAAAAAGTACTCACCCCAGGATGACTTAGACCGGTAGCACCCTGACACCGAGGAACTTCTAGCCGGTATAGAAAAGTGGGTTCTTGGGGAAAGCCCAAGAATCATGAGCCTGGTTCCGACGAGATGGATCCGAAAGGGGACTCTCGCCGCATGGATCACTCCCCACGAACGGAATGCCCGAATTAAACACCTCTTGTCTTAGTGTCCAACCATTCTATTGGCCGTTGCTTGATATAGTGCAGGGTACAGTATCATGCCCGAAGATTACTCACTACTGATCCCCTTGAGTAGAGATAGCAATTCTTGGGATGTCACTACCCAATGAATCCGAATTTGGTGTGCTCGAATGACGTTAATGAGCCGTGGAGGGGAGCCAATGCCACCAAATTCTAAGCTATCCGCTCTCGAGAAGGAAAGGTGTTCATCACCAATCCGGGGTATAACTGGTGGGCTATATCAAGTATACAAACCCAAGGCCTAGTGGCCTTTCTAGGATTGTGCTTATCTCATGTGTGTTTGGTTATCCCTTAAAACGTTGTGTTTGTCAAGTGCATTCTGGTTTTGTCACAGTCCAAACAAAACAGTCATCAAACAGATCAAAAACTTCCATCAACATACCACGAAAATCACTTTGAAACAAAACTGTCATATCTGTCAAACCGCAACTGACATTCTGTAACGCAACTGCTCTGATAAACCGCATCTGAAACTTATAACAACGCATCTGTATCGAGACGCATCTGCGAAAGTTGCATCTGTTAAACCGAGTGCATCTGACAGTTAGAAAGCCGCAAGTGAAAAGCTGAACCGCAATTGCTAAACTGAGACGCAATTGCAAACTGAGACGCATCTGCCTGTCAAAATTTTTAAACTGCACAGTCGAAACCAGAGACCGCCAAACTGTCAACCATCTGTCAAACTCTGTCATTAGAAGGATTCTGCCAGCAACCCAATTTGAAATTGCTCAAAGTTTTGTCCCTTAGCTTGCATTGATCACCTTAGGTTTCATACCTCACCCCATTTAGTATCATACATTCAACATTACGTTGTTCCTAGGCTCATATCTTGCATACTTAGGAGTAGACAAATCTTTAGCACCCCTTGGCAAAATCATTGTTTTTGAAATTAGACCCTTTTGGACCAAGTTATCAAACATCCTTTTAGTCATTGTCCTCTTTTGTGAGATTTCTTCCAACTCAAAAGTCTAGTTAGGAAGACTCATTAGTCATCTTGTCAACTTGTCATTAACAACAAAGTCCTCTAGCGGTCCAAATAAAAAACAAAGTTCAAGCCTAGAAGTGCTTAGATAGCCTCATTTCACATTACATCCACATTGCATACCTTATTCACAAAAATCCAAAAACAAGTCATTTTAGTCATCATTTTGAACTTTAAACTTCACATAGTGTCATACTTGCATTTTAGTGGTCATCCCCTTGTGAGCAATCTCATTTATGGTCGAAACTAGACTTCAAAAACACAAAAGACAAATGGAAAACTTTAGGCAAGAACCCAACAGTCCCCCACATGACTCAAACTGGACCTTGAATGATCCCTTTACCAATCTAGACAATCAACCTCCAGTGACAACACAACCCGTATCCAATAACTCATTCGAACTCTACTTGCAAAGAGATGAAAATGGCCAACTACTTCAAGAACACATAGAAGCATTGACACAAGACCCAGAGGTCTATCAGTTGGCTGAAACAATAGCACGTCACGACAGAGACAGATTCGTAGCTATGCTCTTAAGTGAAGGAGCTAAGTTACCACCAGGATTTGACATTAACACGTTACATGACCCTAAGGCCAACAATGTTCATAATATCTCACACAGTAGTCAAGTCCTAAATACTACAACCAACAACCCTTTTGACACCACAACAACATTGCATACCACGTCCAATATCCCAAACATCTCCAATACAATAAACGCTACATCTATTGGGGCATCACAATCATCAACAACATCCACAACACTACCCGAATTAAATGCAGTCACTCTTGGCTCCTTGACACCATCGGAAAATAATTCCAATCCTCCTGTTATCACAACAGCAAGTGCCACGGGGGCATCATCAAGTCATCACAACTCCCCCTTGACAACTACATCTACTACCATGAACACAACTTCAACAAAATCATTTAGTAGTAATTCACAACATCCTTTGGGAGGGGCCACAGGACGTATCTTTATACAAGGACAACAACAAAACATTAACACGACAACACAGTCAAACACCATTACCTCCCAAGGTACAAATATCAATGTTCCCCTTGTGTAAAATCAGCAATTCACGCAAAGTAGCCAAATAACTCAACCCATGACATCGTTAATACATCATAACATTCATGGTCACAACATCCCCCAAATAACAACACACATAGCTAGGGGACACATTCCAACATACTCATCCAACGTTCACACCCATCAACATGCACCTAATCACAACTTCCAATACCAACAACACACGTCATATGTACCGCAACAACCCATACCGCCACAGCACACCTATACGCACACAGGAACACATGGTGTACCAATGTATGGAAATGTACATGACCCTACCATAGATGAACTCAAAGCAACAGTACGGGATATGGAGAAGAAAATGCAAAACATGTTTATCACAGGCGGGAAATCCGAAATATCATATGATTTGGATGTATACCCATTTGACACAAACTTACGTATGCCCGCGTTTCCGCCAGGATATGTGTCACCCAACTTCACTAAATATAAAGGCAAGACAAATCCTATTGAACATCTTCGTGAATTCGCAACTAACTGTATGGATATCGCCTATGAACCCACATACTTGATGAGACTTTTTTCCAAAAGTCTGGCAGGTCAAGCTCTGGAATGGTTTTCAACGCAAAAAGATATCCAGACATGGGATGAGCTCAAAAGAAGGTTCATAAAAATTACGCATACAATATTGACATGGACACCTCCATCACTAGCTTGTGCAATCTTACACAAGAAGAGTCGGGTGAGACATTTATCCCGTTCTTTCAAAAATGGAGAAGCCTCGCTAGTCGATGTCACATTGACATTCCTGAAAGGGAAAAGGTTGACATGTTTGTCCAAACACTCCTAGGGCCCCTCAAATTCGCATTGCAAATACATTGTTGCACAACCTTCACAGAATTAGTGGAAAAGGGGGTCCAAATTGAGAAAGCCCTTATCGCAAAGGGAGAACTGAGGTATGGTTTCAAAAACACAAACACCAACCCACCCGCTGACAAAAAAAAATATTGGGTCAAGAATAAACATGTTACAAATGATGGTGTTGTAGACGCCAAGACTACAAGTCCTGTATTGGCTTTGAAAGGGGTACAACAACAAAGTAGACCAACAACGACATTGACACCTCCCCCCAATACACCTTCAAACAGTCAAAACAGTCAAAACAGTCAAGGACAATATCGTCAACCAAGACAATTCCCTAGGGGTCGCACATACACCAATTTAGGTGAACCCATTGTAGATGTCCTAAAGAAATGCATCCAACATGGGGTCATCACACTTCCAGAAATAAAACCTTATGACCCAGGACAATTCAAACCAGCATGGTGGGATGACAACACAATTTGCGAATACCATCGAGTCAAAGGGCATACAACCTCCAATTGTCGACAACTGAAAAACATAATCCAAGACCTTATTGAAAATCGTACCATCGAAGTAGGTGGATCACAATTCAATTCCAACTTAGATCATACTATCCACAAAAATCCACTACAGGATCATGGTCCCCATAATGCTTCCACCTCAGGTTCACAGAACCAAGCTAACTTCGCCCGAGTCAAGTACGATTACTCTGGTGGACCAACAATAAATAATGTTAGAACGGACAATGAGTACATCAACACCATTACGATCAAGAGAGCACCACAGTGCAATGCTACTACGCGAAGTGGCAAGGTCACTATAGCTGGTCCACCTCCCCCTAGACAAGCCAAGATCATTATAGCAAGCCCATCTGCTAAGCAGTCACAACCAGCTTCATCTGCTAAACAACCAAAACCTGTTTCAACCCCACCACAGTGGAAACCCAAGAGTCAGTTCAATCTCATTGACCAACTAGGAAAGACTCTGGCGCAAATATCTATCCTTGAGTTGCTTCATATCTCTCCTGCACACAAAGAAATCCTGGATAAAACTCTCTTAGAGTCGTCAGTCCCGAAGGACATTGATGTCAATCAGTTTGAAACTATGGTGGGATATCTCACCACGCTGCACCATGTCACCTTCTTAGATCAGGATTACTCATCATCAAAAACCAACCACAATGATGCATTACACATAGAAGTTTTTGTCCACAAGCACAAGGTTAGACGGGTTTTAATAGATGGCGGAGCAGGGTTGAATATATGCTCCCTTAAACTGGTTAAGGCTCTTGGATTCTCTGATGCATGCATAGACCCAACAAAAAGCATAGTGATCAAAGCATATGATGATGAGGAACGCTCTTCGCGAGGTGTTATCTCTCTCCCTATCCAAGTGGGACCACTCATTGTCGACACAACTTGCCAGGTCCTAGATTTGGAACTACCATATAACATTTTACTTGGCCGTCCATGGATCCACGCTTTGAAAGCTGTTCTGTCAACATACCCCCAATGCCTCAAGTTCCCTTTTGATGGTACAGAAGTCACCATATATGGAGACCCCGACCCTTTCCAATATTGTACCAATTTAAGGGGTATCTCCGAAAACCAAGTACCTATTAACCGAGAAGCATCTGGCTCCTTGTCCAAATACATTGACCCTTCCATGCTTGGGTCATCTTCCACATCCACTCCATCCACGTCTTCTGACATATCACAACCCTCCACCAACCCTAAGACCGAATCAACCGATAAAATCCAGGACCTGGGCTGCGGAGAGTTCAAACTAAATACAGCATACAGCATAACTACAATACCCACTCCTCCAAAGATATATGGTGGACCATGTTTCAGAATGGAACCACAAGAAACATTCAAAGTTCCACCGAATACAGTTTTCATCAAGTGGGGAGACATGAGTGATGAAGACCTTGTTGACATCACAGGATGGATCTATAGGGATACAGTCTCATTACCTCCACTACTAGTTCAGAAATACGGCAAGGGTTACAACATCATGAAGGCTAAAGGCTACGATGGTACTAGTGGCCTTGGAAAAAATAAAACCGGTCGAAGGGAACCTATAGAAACTTTCCAAACTCTGAAGTATCTTGGATTAGGGTTTGGATCACTCGACAATGGCGATCGACGTACCTCTGGACTTTCCAGTGAGCGAGTACATGCTTCTGAAAGTGTTGAGACTACTAGGGAATACCTAACCGAAACAGACTCCCACGAGTGGGAATTTGGCTCCGAACGATCCCTAAGTGACTGTTGTCTTGATGATTTGTTTGTCGAACCAGGGGAATTGACCTCTAAACAATGATTTTGGCAAATGTTCAAAATTGCACAGGCACCAAATAGTCAAAATCCCACTAACACTTCTCATGCCACGCAACAATCACCATCCGCACCCCCTCAGTCCAATCTATCTGAAGTATCAGATGACATTGATAGCCAGGGCTGTCAAACCTTCACCCCTTATTATGACAATGAATATGACACTAGTGAAGGAGAATACTGGATAGAGTCCGATGTTGAGTTGGACGATGATAACCTCATCTACAACATCAACAAATCCATCTGTATGCTATCAGCATCATCACCCAAATTCACTAGCCTTGACGATGGCATTTCATTAGTCTACCTTGAACTAGTTGATTGGGACCAACAAGGATCGCCAATTTTAGATACATTCCAAAATGATGAAGCCATTGCCGAATTCATGGGATTGCGAGAAGGCATACCAAGTGGGGACCACAAATCTAGATTCGCTATTGATTTAGACTGTACGGCATACTTCGGTGAGACCGTCCAGTCCTCTAGTCACAAAAGCAAAAATAAAGTAAAAAATGAAATGTCTCTAGGTGAAAACCGAAAGGCACCTCTTGACAATAAAATAGTAAAAACAAAGGACATATCTGTGGGTGAAAACCTCTCTGAGGTGCCCAAAGATGGAGGACTGGACTTTCTCCCCGTGCAACAGGAGAGATCAGCCATGCTTGTTGAGGACACCATAGAGGATAACATTTCAACTCCAGAAGACCCCAAGATGGTCCTATTTGCCGCATCATTGACAGATGAAGAGAGACCGGACTTTCATAAATTCTTTGCAGAACGGAAAATAAACTTTGCATGGTCCTACGCTGACATGCCAGGATTGGACCCCAAACTGGTTCTACATCATCTGCCACTAGTACCCAATGCTAAACCAGTCAAGCAGAAGTTGCGCAAGATGCACCCTCAAGTTGCTCTATTGGTTAAGGCCGAGTTAAAGAAATTACTGGATGCCAGATTCATAAGGTCTATAGATTATGCTGAATGGATTTCCAACCTAGTGCCGGTGACAAAGCCAAATGGACTAATTCGGGTATGTACAGATTTCTGAAACTTAAACAAAGCATGTCCAAAGGATGACTTTCCTTTGCCCAACATTGACATCATAGTCGATCTAACTATAGGACATGAGATGCTATCCCTCATGGATGGTTTCTCGGGTTATAATCAAATCCGCATTGCTCCTGAGGACCAACACAAAATAGCATTTACTTGCCCATGGGGTACATACTATTGGAATGTCATGCCCTTCGGCCTCAAAAATGCAAGTGCCACATACCAAAGGGCTATGACCACGATCTTCCATGATATGATGCACAATATAATGGAAGACTATGTAGATGACTTATTGGCCATATCAGCAACAAGGAAAGATCATTTGAAGGTACTTGACAAAATCTTCAAGAGACTAGAAGAGTACAAGGTGCGGTTAAACCCTAAGAAATGTGTTTTTGGCGTCACGTCAGGTAAGCTATTGGGATACATAGTTTCCCGAAGAGGCATAGAGGTCGATCCAGCAAAGGTTAAAGCAATCATCGACATGCCTCCACCTAGAGGGATCAGTGAACTCAGAACCCTGCAAGGCAGAGTACAATCTATTCGCCGCTTCATAGCACAATTGGCAGATAAGTGCCACCCATTCCAGTATCTGTTACACAAAGGTTTCCCCTTCGTATGGACAGATAAATGTCAACAGGCCTTCCAGCAAATCAAAGATTACCTACTATCAACACCAGTCCTCATGTCGCCTATTCATGGAAAGCCATTAATTCTATACATCTCGACCACTAGTTCAACACTGGGGGCATTACTGGCTCAAAATGATCATGAAGGGAAAGAAAGAGCAATCTACTACATCAGTCGCACACTGATAGGTTATGAGTTGAATTATACATACATTGAACGTGCATGCCTCACAGTTGTCTTTACAGCCCAAAAACTAAGGCATTATATGCTCAATCATTAGACACAACTAGTTGCCAAAATTGACCCATTGAAATACCTATTAAGTCAAGCAGCGTTAACAGGCCGATTGGCAAAATGGGTCATGATCCTAAGTGAATATGACATACAATATGTTGAACGCAAGGCAATAAAAGGGCAAGTAATAGTAGATCAACTGGCAGATGCGCCAATGCAAGCCTCTCATCCGTTGGTAACTGATTTTCCCGACGAGTCCATCTTTCATACGAAACCAGCAACACCATGGAAGATGTATTTTGATGGGTCTCACACTGGTCATGGCTCAGGCGCTGGAATCTTGTTCATCACACCACAAGGGGATTCAATTCCTAAATCTTTTCGAATCGCTTTCCCTTGTACAAATAACATTGCTGAATACGAAGCACTGGTTACAGGTCTCAAGTTGGCAATCAAATGGAAAATTCAGACATTGCTTGTATTCAAAGATTCCCAGCTAGTAATCAACCAAGTGAATGGTGACTATGAAACAAAGGATGAGAAGTTGCTTCCATACAAGAGGATGGTGGACAGTTTCCTGACATACTTTCAATCAGTGTCTTTTGAACAAATCCCCAGGGTACGAATAAGGCAGTGCGTAATGGCTACTATTAGTTCTCTCTTGGACATCCCTAAAAATGTGTCACAATTTGAGTTCCTAGTAGAACAACTACTAATACCAGATATGATATCCCAGAGTCGAATGGTTTATAACTTTGGTCCCAACTTCTCCTTGGTATCGTGATATTTATGACTATCTAAAGACTCACACCTTCCATCGAACTCTATCCAATAACCAGCAAAGTCCTTCATTAGAAAATCTGCAAGGTATGCCATTATCAGCGACACCCTATACCGCCGTAGTTTCGACAGTACCCTCCTTAGATGTCTTGACACCGATGAAGCATGTACAACCTTACGAGAAGTGCACGATGGTATATGCGGATCTCATTCGAGCGGTCCTACTCTGGCTAAGAAACTAACGAGACTTGGATATTATTGGCCGACAATGGAAAAAGATGCAATAGAATATGTCAGAACCTGTCGCAAGTGTCAGATCCATAGTGATTTGGTCCATGCTCCAGCACAGGAACTTCGGCCAATCACTTCTCCGTGGCCCTTCGCTCAATGGGGACTCGACCTCGTGGGTAAGATTCATCCAACTTCCTCCAACGGCCATAAATTCATTATCACCGCCACTGAGTACTTCACAAAGTGGATCGAAGCCATTCCATTGACATACATTACTGGCAAACAAATATCAAAGTTTATCCTCAATTACATCATTTGCTGGTATGGCCTCCCCCAGTCCATCATCACTGACAACGGACGTCCGTTCAAAAACCAAGACGTATGTGAGTTATGTGAGCGATTCCATATCCAACACCACTTTTCATCCCCATACTACCCCCAAGGAAACGGCCAAGCTGAGGCGTCGAATAAAACCATTCTCAAGATCCTTAAAAAGATTATCAATGATGCTGGTCACGATTGGCACATACAACTTAACCCTGCCCTGTGGGCTTACCGAACTAGCATTCGTACGCCCACAGGAGCTACCCCATTCGCCCTGGTTTTTGGCACAGAAGCCATCTTACCCATTGAGGTCAAAATTCCTTCACTACAGGTTTCTTTGAAGGGTCTAACTAATGAAGAGGAATAGTGACAATCACGCTTGCACGAGCTGGAAATGTTGGATGAAAGAAGACAAAAATCATTGAATCACCTCCAGGCATATCAAAATTGCCTTTGTCGCAGCTACAATAAAAAGGTCATGGTCAGAAGGTTTGACATTGGTGACCTGGTTCTCATGCAGAACCCTAAGAATCAAGCAGACAGAGAAAAGCCAAGAAAGTTTGAACCAAACTGGTTGGGTCCATATATCATCATATCTTCTTTTAGTTCTGGAGCATATCAACTGGTGACTCCAGATGGGGAACAATTGACTGAACCCATCAACAGTTTACACCTCTGAAAGTTCCACGCGTAGCATCAGAGGACAAAGCTGGAAGACCCTAAAATACAAAAAAAATTGAAAAATGAAAAAAAAATTGTCACCTTGATGAAAACCTGGCAAACAAGCGCCTTGGTGACACCAAAAAAATCAAAAAATCACAAAAAATAGTTAAAAGAAAAATAATTCGTCCAATAGTGAAAACCTGGCAAATAGGTGCTTTGGACAGGTACCATGGTGAAAACTTGGCAAATAGGCGCCATGCGTAATCAATCATTGCTCTGCCATCTATTGTCACTTGGTCTAAACTTGGCTTAGGATGAAGGCTGTCTTCGCCATTATTCTGCAAGTCACCATCACGTCCTGCTCTACCTGTCCTAGTGGACAAACGATTGACATCAAGTCCTGACGACTGTGTGTCCAGCAAGTCAACAGCATCTTATTTGTATCCCTTGCAAATGGCTAAGTCTTAAACCTAACTGGGGGCATAATGTTTATCATGCGACTGCAGTGGATGACACGTGAGATCAAAAACATCATAAAATGTCCTGAAAAAAGACAAAAACATCATAAAATGTCCTGAAAAAAAAGATAAAAACATCATAAAATGTCCTAAAAAAGACAAAAACATCATAAAAAGGTCCTAAACAAAGACCAAAAACATTGCAAAATGTCCTGAAAAAAGACAAAAAAATCATAAAATGTCCTAAAGAAAACCAAACAAAACATTCGACCGCGCAAGACACACAAGTGCACGGTCATCTCTGGTCTAAGTCAATCAAGTCACTAAGTTCATGTCATTGTCCGAACTACGTTGTCTCTGCGCGTTTGCTATGTAGGCAAGACTCATACTTGAGTCCCCGAGACATTAGGTCAGTCCTATTAGGTTTGTCAAAATAAATCATGGCGCAATCTTTGCCCATCAAGACAAGGTCATTGGTCGTGTCGAACTACGAGGTCTCTGAGTGTATGACGTAGGCAAGGCCATCTATCGATGAGTCCCCGAGGCCACACTAGGTCAGTCCATTAGGGTTCATGACACTACAATGGCACACACGTCAAAGAAAATCTTCAATCAATTTCCAAATGGGAAAGCTCCTGAAACAAAGTAAAGCAATCTTTTATTCAACATGACAATCTCATTAAGGCAACATTGGCATATAATCAAACACAAGTCAACCTCGGTCACAACAAGTCAACCTCAGTCAAACACAAGTCAAAACAAGTCAAAACATTATAACTGCTCAAACTGTCAAATTTTGGTTAGTCTTCAGATGCGTCCTTCTGAAAGATAACCTCTGTCATTTATGCCTTAGGATATGTCCTTCCTAGGCATCATCATTGTCATTCGGCCTTTTGAGCGATCCTCTTGACATCTAAGGATCCCTCTTCCTGACATTAGCGTTCTTCAAATGAGTCCTTCTGAAGAACCAACTCTGTCATTTATGCTTTAGGATGTGTCCTTCCTAGGCATCGTCATTATTTTGAGGTACCCCTTACGACCATTAGGGATCAAATCCTCCTGACATTCGGCATCATTCAGGATGTGTCCTTCTTGAATTCACCAAGTCTCGACATTTTCAAGGTCATCAAAACTTTAAACACTCAGACATCTTGACATCGTCAAACATGACACCTTGGCATCAGAATAATGGCTATCCAGATGCACTTGACA